>JAFBJY010001281.1:12500-53204 GCA_016801885.1 Toxotes chatareus | reverse complement strand
TTTTCTTTTGTTTTTGCCCCCCTTTTTCCCCCCAAAAGTTGTTTTCTTTTTGGTATTTTCAGGCTCTGGCCCCGGAGCTGCATTCTTGTCTGTGGTCTGGCTCCAATTGCTGCATTTATTTTTACAGTGATCCATTTCTAACATATTTTGTTCCAAATTCTAAAAAAATTTTTATTAATATTCTATCAGCTGTAATGTAAATAATTACAATCATGAAGTTTTTGCCTCTGTGCCTGTTTCTATCTAATGTAATCTCACAACATTATCCCTAACTATCTATAATCTGCCCCTCTTTGTCTTGAAACCCCCTGTTTGTATTATGCTAAGGGGAAAATTAATTCCCCCTTTTTTTGCTACAATGTTTTTGGGAATAAAAAGTGCTATAAAATAACATCTGATTGATTGAACTGCTAAAGAATAACGAAGAATATCTTCTGAAAAATTTTGTCTGAAAAAATGCAATATGGAACAACAACTATCTTCAAATCTCATTCATTCATTCATTCAGATGAATGGATTCAAGTTCTGATGAAGAAAAGCCAGGCTCAGTGTGATTAAAGATATGAAATCTACAACAGTAACAGACAGTGAATTTATTTCTAATTTCTAATCCAATCAATTACTGTCAATCAATGACTTTCACTAACATGAGCAGAGGGATTTTGTCCTTCTCTTATTGTGGATCATCATAATGTCAAGCCTTCTCCTCATCCAATGTCACTACAACATTTGCTACAAACTTCATACAACTGAACAGGTACAAATACAAGTTATTAGTGAGTTCTGAAGGTTTCATTGAAGTCAACAGACATCATTATATCATGACAACTATAAATGAGTGAAATCTCATTCATTCATTCAAGTTCTGGATGAAGATAAACCAGGTTCAGTTGTGGATTAAGATATAAGATACAACAGTAACAGACAGTGAACTGACCCCAGAGTCTCCAGTCTACGTGTGGACTCTCCAGAAAACCAGCAGCTTCACTCGAATCCTGGTAAGTGTTGCAGCTCAGATCCAGGTGTCTCAGATGGGAGGGTTGGACTTCAGAGCTGAGGCCAGAGAAGCAAGTGATCTCTGACAACCTGCAGGAACTCAATCTGAATAAAGAATAAATCATGTGGATAAAATCATTTCTAATCCAATCAGATATGTCCTAATCAATGACTTTCACTAACATGAGTAATCTGATCCTCTGTAGTTCACCTTCATGTGCGGTTACTCATGAAAGGCCCCAAGTTAGATCATATTATATGTTCATTGTGTGATGTTTGAGATGAAGTATCAGCTCATTTGGGACATGACTCTCTGTCTGGTGAATCCAGGGTAACTGGCATTCAGACAGATTGATGTCGGCAGAGTGAGTGAAGTACAGTTATAAGTTGAAATTAACGTCACCGAGTGGTTCTAGCGTGGTGAAATGTGGTAAATGTAATCGCTGACTTATTGTGTTCACGTTCAGCAGCTATGAAATCACCCTTTTTGCGTTGTAACTTTAGCACTACCATGTTAAGGCTTTTTCAAGCTAGTCGTCGCTTGCTCGCCTTGGACTTGCGTGTACATCACGTCACGTCATTTTTATTGTTTTTTTGGAGTGTTGTGTGACGTTACCATGTGCCGCTATGAATGTCACCGTTGATGTTTAAGGTGTTTATATGTTGTCGGGGACTGTGTTTAAAACCTGGGGTGGCCTGGGAATTAGAGGCAAAATAAGACATCCTGTTTATGCTGTTCATTGAATAAAATTGAGTTTTCTTCAATTCGTTTTTCTTTTTACTGTCCCATTTAGAAACCACTGACCTCCTTGCCGCTAAGAGGCCAATAAAACCCCCTGTCCATTCCCCCTTTTTTTTGGAAAATTGTTTTAAAAATTTTTTTTTAAAAAGGGGGGGGGTTTCCCCAAAAAAAAAAAAAATTCCCCCTTTTTTTTTTTTTTTGGGGGGGGAAAACCTGGGGGTTTTTTTTTTTTTTGGGGGGGGGGGGGGTTTTTTTTTTTAAAAAGGGGGGGGCCAAAAAAGGGGGGGGGCCCCCCCCCCTTAAAATTTTTTTTTCCCCCCCCGGTTTTTTAATTTTGGGGGGCCCCCCCCCTTTTTTTTAAAAAAAAAAAAAAACCCCCCCCCCAAAAAAAAAACCCCCTTTTTTTTTTTCCCCCCCCTTTTTTTGGGGGGAAAAAAAAAAAAAAGGAAAAAAAAAATTTTTTTTTAAATTGCCCTTTTTTTTTTCCCTATTTTTTGGGGGGGCCCCCCGGGTTTTTTTTTTTTTTTTTGGGGGTTTTTTTTGGTTTTTTTTTTAAATTAAAATTTTTTTTTTTTAAAAAAAAGGGAAAAAAAAAAATTTTTTTTTTTTTTTAAAAAAAATTTTAAAACCCTTTTTTTAAAAAAATTTTTTTTTTTTGGGAAAAAATTTTTCCCGGCCCCCCAAAAAAAAACCCCCCCCCCCGGGGCCCCCCCCCCCCGGGAAACCCCCCCTTTTTTTTTGGGGGGAAAAAAGGAAAAGGGCCCCTTTTTTTTGTTTTTTAAAAAAAAAAAAAAAAAAAAAAACCCCCTCCCCTTTTGGGTTTTTAAAAAAAAACCCCCCCAAAAAAAACCCCCCCCCGGGGGCCCCCCTTTGGGCCCCCCTTTTCCCCCCCCCCCCCCCCCCCCCCCCCCCGGGGGGCCCCCCCCCCCCTTTTTTTTTAAAATTTTAAAAATTTTCCCCCCCCCTTTTTTTTTTAAAAAAAATTTAAAAAATTTCCCCAAAAAATTTTTTTTGGGGGTTTTTAAAAAAAATTTTTTCCCCCTTTTTTGGGGCCTTTTTAAATTTTTTTTTTTGGGGTTCCCCCCCCTTTTTTTTTTTTTTCCCCTTTTTTTCCCCCCCTTTTTTTTTTGGGGGGGGGGGGGGCCCCGGGGGGGTTTTCCCTTTTTCCCCCCCCCCCTTTTCCCCTTTTTCCCCCCCCCCCCGGGGGGGGGGAAAAAAACCCCCGGAAAAAAATTTTTTTTCCCCTTTTTCCCCTCCCCCCCCAAAAAAGGGGGGCCCCCCCTTTTTTTTTTTTTTTTTTTTCCCTCCCCCCAACCCCGGGGGTTTTTTTTTTTTTTTTCCCCCCCCCTTTTCCCCAACCCCCCCCCCCCCCCCCCTTTTCCCGCCCCCTTTTCCTTTTTTTTTCCCAATTTTAAAAGGGGGTTTTCCCAAAAAATTTTTTTGGGGGGTTTGGTTTTTTTAAAAAAAAACCCCCCCGGGAAAAAGGGGGGAATTTTTTTTTTTTTCCCCCCCCTTTTTTTTCAAAAAAAAAAAAAAAAAGGGGAAAAAGGGCCCCCCCCCCAAAAATTTTTCCCCCTTTTTTTCCCCTTTTTTCCTTTTTTAAAAAAGGGGGTTATTTTTTTTAAAAATTCCCCCCTTTTCCCCCTTTTTCCCCCTTTTTTTTAAAAGCCAAAACCCGGGGGGGTTTTTTTTTTGGGTTTAAAAACCCCCCTTTTTTTTTTAAAAAAAAAAAAAGGGGGGGAAAAAAAAAAAAAAAAATTTCCCCCCAAACCCCCAAAAAGGGAAAAAAGGTTTTTCCCCCTTTAAAAAAAATTTTGGGGGGGGGGGGGAAAAAACCCCCCCTTTTCCCAAAAAAAGGTTTTTTTGAAATTTTTTTTTAAAAAAAAAAACCCCCCCCCCTTTTTTTTTTTTGGGCCCCCCCGGGGGGGGGGGAAAAAAAAAGGGCCCCTTTTTTTTAAAACCCCCTTTTTTTTTAAAAAAAAATTTTTTTTTAAAAAAAATTTAAATTTTTAAAGGTTTTTTAAAAAAACCCCCCCCCTTTTTTTTTTCCCCTTTCCCCAAAAAAATTTTCCCAAAATTTTCCCCCCCCTTTTCAAAAAAAAGGGAAAAAAAAAAAAAATTTTTTTTTTTTCCCGGGGGGGGGGAAAAAAAAAAAATTTTTTCCCTTTTTTAAACCCAAAAAAAAAGGGGAAAAATTTTTTTGGGGGGGGGAAAAAAAACCCCCCTTTTTTGGGGGGGGGGGCCCCCCCCCTTTTTTAAAAAGGGGTTTTTTTTTTGGGGTTTTTTTTTTTCCCCCCAAAAAAAGGGGGTTTTTTTTTAAATTTTTTTGGTTCCCTTTTTTTAACCCAACCCCCCCAATTTTTTAAAAAAAAGGGGGGTTTTTGGGGGTTTTTTAAAAATTTTTTTTTTTAAAATTTCGGTTTTTTAAAAAAAAAAATTTTAAAATTTTAAGAAAAATTTTAAAAAAAAAATTTTAAAAAAAAAAAAATTTAAAAAAATTTTAAAAAAAAAAAAAAAATTTTTTTTAAAAAAGGGCCCCAAGGGGAAAAATTTTGGGGAAAAAAAAAATTTTTTTCCCCCCCAAAAAAAAAAAAATTTTTTTTTTTAAAAAGGGTTGGGGCCCCCCCTTTTTTTAACCCCCAAACCCCCCCCTGGGAAATTTCCCCCTTTTTTTTGGGGGCCCCTTTTTTTTTTTTTTTTTTTTCCCAAAACCCGGCCCCCTTTGGGGGGCCCCCCCCCCCCCCCCCCCCCCCCCCCCCCCCGGGGGGGGGGGCCCCCCCAAAAAATTTTTTGGGGGTAAATTTTTTTTTTTTAAAAAAAAAAAAAATTTTTTTTTTTTTTTTCCCCCCCCCCGGGGGGTTTTTTTCCCTTGGAAAATTTAAAATTTTTTTTTCCCTTTTTTTTTTTTTTTTCCCTTTTTTTTTGGTTTTGGTTTTTTGGGGGGGGGTTTTTTTGGGGGGGGGGGTTTTTTTTTTTAAAAAGGGGGGGTTTTTTTTTTCCCAAAAAAAAGGGGGGTTTTTTAAATTTTTTTGAAAAAAAAAACCCCCAAAAAAAAAAAAAATTTTTTTTTTTTTTTTTTTTTTTTCCCCTTTTTTTTTTTTTCCCCCTTTTTTTATTTAAGGGTTTTTTTTTTTTTTTTTTTTTAAAAATTTTTTTAAACCAAAAAAAAATTTTTTTTTCCCCCCCCCCCGGGAAAAAATTTTAAAAAAAAAAAATTTTTTGGGAAATTTTTTTTTTGGGGAAATTTGGGGGAAAAAAAAAAAAAGGGGGAAAAATGTTTTTTTAAAAAAAAAAAATTTTTTTTGGGGGGGTTTTTCCCCTTTTTTTTTTTTTTTTTCCCCTTTTTTCCCCCCTTTTTTTTTTTAAAAAAAAAAAGTTTTTTTTTTTGGGGAACTTTTTTCCTTTTTTGGGATTTCCAAAAATTTCCCCCCCCCCCCAAAAAAAAAAACCCTTTTTTAAAAAAATTTTTTTGGGGGAATTTTTTAACCCTTTTTTTAAAAAACCCCTTTTTTTTTTTAAACCCCTTGGGGAAAAAACCCTTTGGGGGAAAAAAAAGGGGGTTTTTTTTGAAAACCCGGGGGGGGGAAAAACCCTTTTTTTTTTTCCCCCCCCCCCCCTTTTTTTTTTTCCCGGGAAAATTTTTTTTTTTTTAAAAAAAAAAAATTTTTTTTTTTTTTAAAAAAAAGGGGTTTTTTTTCCCCCCCCCCCTTTTTTTCTAAAAATTTTTTTTTCCCCAAAAATTTCCCAAAAAAAAAACCCCTTCTTTTTTGGGTTTTTTCCCCGGGCCAAAATTTTTTAAAAAAAAAAATTTTTTAAAAAAAAATAAAAAACCCCCTTTTTTAAACCCCAAAATTTTTTTGGGTTTTTTTTTTTAAGGGTTTTAAAATTTTTTTTTTTTTTTTTTTTTTTTTTTTTGGGGCCCCCCTTTTTTTTTCCCCCCCGGGTTTTTTTTTAAAAAGGGCCCTTTTTTTGGGGCCCCCCCCTTTAAATAAGGAAATTTTTTTTTTGGGGAAAAAAATTTTTTTTTTTGGGTTTTTTTTAAAATTTTTTTTGGAAATTTTTAAACCAAAAAAAACCCCCCCACCCCCAATCCCTTTTTGGGGGGGGGTTTTTTCCCCAAAAAAAAGGGGGGCCCCCCCAAAAAAAAAAAATTTTTTTTTTTTTAAAAAAATTTTTTTTTTTTAAAATTTAAATTTTTTTTGGGGGGTTTTTTGGGGGACTTTTTTTTTTTTTTTTTGGGGGGAAAAAAAAACCCCCCTTTAAACCCAATTTTGGGGGGGAAAAACCCCAATTTTGGGGGAAAAAATTTTTTTTTAAAAAAAAAATTTTTTTAAAAAAAAAAAATTTTTTTTTTTTTCCCCCCTTTTTTTAAAAAAAGGGGGGGGGAAAAAGGCTTTTTTTTTTTTTTTTTTTCCCCCCAAAAAATTTTTTTCCACCTTTTTTTCCCCCCTTTTAAAAGGGGAAATTAAAACCAAAATTCCCCAAAAAAAGGAAAAAAAAAAAAAAAAATTAAAAAAAAAATTTTTAAAATTTTTAAAAAAACCCCTTTTTAAAAAAATTTTTTTTGGGCCCAACTTTTTTTTTTTTTGGGGGGGCCCCTTTTTTTGGGGGGTTTTTTCCAAAAAAGGCCCCCCAAAAAAAATTTTTTTTTGGGGGGTTTTTTTCCCCCCCCCCCAAAAAAACCCCTTTTCCAAAAAAAACCCGGGGTTTTAAAAAAAAAGGGGAAAAAAAATTTTTTAAAAAATTTTTTTTTGGGGGGCCCCCTTTTTTTTTTTTCTTTTTTTTTTAAAAAAAAATTTTTAAAAAAAAAATTTTAAATTTTTTTTTTTAAAAACAAAAAAAAAAAAAAAAAAAAAAATTTTTTTTTTTAAAATTTTTTTTAAAAAAAAAACCCGGGGTTTTTTAAAAAAAAAAAAAAAAAAAAAAAATTTTTTTTTTTTTTTTTGGGGGCCTTTTTTAAAAAAAAATTTTTTTTCCCTTTTCCCCCCCCCCCTTTTTTTTTTGGGGGGCCCCCTCCTTTAACCCCCCCCAAAAACCTTTTCCCCCCCCCGGGGTTTTTTAAAAAATTTTTTTGGGTTCCCCGGGGTTTTTCCCCCCCAAAATTTTTTTTTTCCCCCGGGCCAAAAAAAAGGGGGGCCCCCCTTTTTTTTAATTTTTTTTGCCCCCCAAAAAAGGTTTTAAAATTCCCCCCAAAAAAAAATTTTTTTTTTTTTTCCCCCCCCCCCCAAAAAAGGGTTTTTGGGGGAAAAAAAAAAAATTTTTTTTTTTTTTTTCCCCAAGGGAAAAAAATTTCCCAATTAAAAAAAAAACCCCTTTTACCCCCCCCAAAAATTTCCCCGGAAAATTTTGGGGGGGGGGGGCCCCCCCCCCGGGGGGGGGCCCGGGGGTAAAAAATTTCCCCCCGGGGGGGGGCCCCCCCGGGGGGGAAAATTTTGGGGGAAAAGGGGGGGGGAAAAAAATTTTTTTTTAAAAAAAAAAGGGGGTTTTTTGTTTTTTTTTTTTTTTTTTTTTTTTTTTTTTTTAAATTTTTTAAAAACCCCCCCAAAAAAAAAGGTTTTTTTCCCCCTTTTTTTGGGGGGGAAAAAAAAAAAAAATTTTTTTTTTGGGGGGGTTCCCGGACCCCGGGGGGGAAAAATTTTTCCCCGGGGGGGGGCCCCGGGGGGGGTTTTAAAAATTTTAAAATTTTTTCCCCCCCCGGCCTTTTTTTAAAAAAAAAATTTTTTTTTTCCCCCTTTTTTTTTTTAAGGTTTTTTAAAAAGGGCCCCGGGGGGGGTTTTTTCCCAAAAAAACCCCCCTTTTTTAAAAAAAAAAAAAAAAAAAAAACCCCCGGGGGGTTTTTTTTTTTTTTTTTTAAAAAATTTTAAAAAAAATTTTTTCTTTTTTTAAAAAAAAAAAAAAAATTTTTTTAAAATTTTTTTCGGGGGGAAAAAAATTTGGGGTTTTTTTTTTTGGTTTTTTTTTTTAAAATTTTTTAAAAAAAAAAAATTTTTTTTTTAAAAAAAAAATTTAAAATTTTCCAAAAAAAAAATTTTTTTTTCCCCCCTTTTTTTTTCCCCAAAAAAATTTTTTTGGGGGTTTTTAAAAATTTTTTTTTTTTTTTCCTTTTTTTTTTTTTTTAAAAAAAAGGTTTTTTTTTTTTTTGGGGCCCCCAAAAAAAAAGGGGGGTTTTTTTTTTTTTAAAAAAAAAAAAAAAAAATTTTAAAAAATTTTTCCCCAAAAAAAAAAAATTGGGCCAAAAAAAAAAAAAAATTTAAAAAAAACCGGGGGAAAAAAAAACCCCCCTTTTTTTGGGGGAAAGGGGGGGTTTTTTTTTTTTTTTTAAAAAAAAATTTTTTTTTGGGGGGGTTTTTTTTTTTTTTTTAAAAAAATTTTTTTTTTTTTTAATTTTTTTTTGGGGGTTTTTTTTTTTTTTTTTTTGGGGGTTTTTTCTGGGAAAAAAAATTTTTTTTTCCCCTTTTTTAAAAAACCCAAAAATTTTTTTTTTTGGGGGTTTAAAAATTTTTCCGGAAAAAAAATTTTTTTTAAAAAATTTTTTCGGTTTTGGGGGGTTTTTTTTTTTTTTAAAAAAATTTAAAAAATTTTTAAAAATTTTTTTTTAAAAACCCCCCCCCCCTTTTTTTTTTTTCCCCCGGGTTTTTTTTTTTTTTTTAAAAAATTTTTTTCTTTTTAAAAAACCCAAAATTTTTAAAAATTTCCCCGGGGGGGGGGGGTTTTTTTTCCCCAAAAAAAATTTTTAAAATTTTTAAAAGGGGGGGAAAATTAATTTTTTAAAATTTTTTAAAAAAAAATTTTTTTTTTTGTTTTTTTAAAAAAAAGGGGGGGGAAAAAATTTTTTTTTGGAGGGAAAATTTTTTTGGGGGAAATTTTTAAAAAAAACCCCCCCCCAAAATTTTTTTTTTAAAAAAAAAAAAAAAAAGGGAAAAAAAAAAAATTTAAAATTTTTTTTTTCCTTTTAATAAATTGGGGAAAAAAAAAAAAAGGGGGGGGGGGGGGAAAAAATTTTAAAAAAAAAAAATTTTTTTTTTTTTTAAACCCCAAAAAAATTTTTTTTTTTTTTCCCCAAAAAAAATTTTTTTTTTTAAAATTTTTTTTAAACCCCTTTTTTTTTTTTTTTAAAAAAAAAAAAGGGGTTTTTAAAAAAATTTTTTTTTAAAAAAAAAATTTTTAAATTTTCCCGGGAAAATTTTTTTTAAAAAAAAAGGGGGTTTTTTTTAAATTTGGGGGAAAAATCCCTTTTTTAAAAACCCCGGGGTTTTTTTAAACCCCAAAAAAAAAGGGATTATTTTTGTTTTTCCCCCCCCCCCCCCGGGGGTTTTTTTTGGGGGGAAAGGGGTTTTTAAAAAAGGGGCCCCCAAGAAAAAAAAAGGGGCCCAACCGGGGGGAAAAAAAAATTTTCCTGCGGGGGAAAAAAAAAATTTTTAAAAAGGGTTTAAAAAAAGGGGTTTTTAATTTTTTTTTTTTTTTAAAAAAATTTTTTTTTTTTTTTTTAAAAATTTTTTTTTTTTTTTTTTTAATTTTTTCCCCAAAAAAAAACCCCAAATTTAAAAAAAAAAAAAATTTTTTTTTTAAAAAAAAAAATTAAAAAAAGGGGGGGGTTGGGGTTTTAAAATTTTAAAAAAAAATTTTTTCCCCCGGGGGCTTTTTTTTGGGGGTTTTAAAATTTTTTTTTAAAATTTTTAAAAAAAAATTTAAATTTAAATTTTAAACCCCCCCTTTTTTTTTTTAAACCCCCAAAACCCCCCTTTTTTTTTTAAAAAAAATTTTTCCCTTTTTTTTTAAAAAGGGGAAAACCTTTGGAAAAATTTTTTTTTTGGGGAAAGGAAAAAACCCCTTTTTTTTAAAATTTTTTCCCCCAATTTTTTTTTAAACCCTTTTTTTTTTTTTTTTTAAAAAAAATTTTTTGGGGGCCCCAAAAATTTTTTTTTTTTAAAAAGGGGGAAAAAAAAAACCCCCCCCCCCCAAAAAAAAAAAAAAACCTTAAATTTTTTGGGAAATTTTTTTAAAAAAATTTTTTTTTTTTTTCCCCTTTTTTGGGGGTTTTTGGGGGGGGGGGTTTTTTTTTTTTTAAAATTTTTGAAGGGGGTTTTTTTTTTAAAAAAAACGGGGGAAAAAAAACCCCAAAAATTTTAAAAAAACCCCCCCGGGGGGGGCCCCCCCCCCTTTTGGGGGGGTTTTTTAAAAAAAAAAAAAAACCCCTTTGGGAAAACCCCAAAAAACCATTTTTTTAAAAAATAAATTTTTCCCCAACCCCCCCCTTTTTTTTTTTAAAAAGGGGGGGCCCCCCCCGGGGGGGGAAAAAAAAATTTTTAAAAAAGGGGAAAAAATTTTTTTGGGGGGGGTTTTTTTTTGGGGGAAAAAAACCCCAAAAAAAAAAAATTTTTTTTAAAAAAAAAAAACCCCCCTTTTTTTTTTCCCTTTTTAAAATTTTTTTCCCTTTTCCCCCCGGGGGGGGGGGTTTTTTTTTGGGCCCCCCTTTAAAAGGGGGGGGGTTTTTTTTCCCCCCCTTCCCCCTTTCCCCCCCCGGGGGCCCCTTTTTTTTTTTTTTTTTCCCCCTTGGGGGGGGCCCCTTTTCCCCCCCAAAAAAAAAATTTAAAAACCCCCCCCCTTTTTTTCCCCTTTTAAAAATTTTTGTAAAAAGGGGAATTTTTTCCTTTTTAAAAAAAAAAAATTTTTTTTTCCCAAAAGGGGCCTTTTTCCCGGGGGGGTTTTTTCCTTTTTCCCTTTTTTTTTTTTTTAATTTTTCCCCTTTTCCCCCCAAAAGGGTTTTGGGGTTTGTTTTTTCCCCCCCCTTTTTTTTTTTTTTTTAAAAAATTAAAACCCTGCCCGGGTTTTTTTTTTAAAAAGGGGGGAAAAAACCCAAAAAAATTTTTAAAAAATTTTTTTTTTTTTTTTTTTTAAAAAAAAATTTTTTAAAATTTTTTTTTTTTAAATTTTTTTTTTTGGGGGGAAAAAAAAAAGGGGGGGTTTTTTTTTAACCCTTTTTTTTTTTTGGGTTTTTTTTTTTTTTCCCTTTTTTTTTTAAAAAAACCCCCCCCCTTTTTTTTTTTTTTAAATTTCCTTTTTTTTTTTGGGGGGGGCCCCAAAAAAATTTTTTTTACCCCCCGGGGTTTTTTTTTTTTTTTCCCCCCTTTGTTTTTTTTTTTTTTTTTTTTTTTTTTTTTTCCCCCCCCTTTTTTTCCCCCCTTTTTTTGGGGTTTTTTCCCTTTTTTGTTTTTTTAATTTTTTTTTTTTTTTTTTTTCCCCCCCCTTTTTAAATTTTTGTTTTTTTTCCCCCTTTTTTTTTTTTTTTTTTTTTTTTTTAAAAAAATTTTTGGGGTTTTTTTTAACCTTTTTTTTTTTTTTTTTTAAAATTTTTAAAAAAAACCCCGGGTTTTTTTTTTTTTTTTTCCCCTTTTTTTCCCCCCCCCCCCCAAAACGGGCCCTTTTTTTTTGGGGGGGAAGGGGGGAAATTTTTTGGGGGGGGTTTTTTTTTTTCCCCCTTTTTGGGGGCCCCTTTTGGGGCCCCCCCCTTTTAAAAACCCCGCGGCCCGGGGGGGGGGAAAAAAATTTAAAAATTTTAATTAGAGCCCCCGGGGAAAAAAAAAAAAGGGGCCTAAATTTGGTTTATTTTTTTTAAAATTATTGGAACCAAAAAATAAAAATAATAATTTTTATTAACCCTACCCTGCCTCAGCCTTCAGTTTTCCTCCTCCTCATTTTTAGTTCAAATGGCGTCTGAACTGACTGACTGGGGGAATTTCAGTTCCTGCTCCCCCCTCTTTTTGTTTACGGGAAGGTGTGTGTGTGTTGTTGTGTGTGTGTTTTTAAAGTTTAGAACTTGCCCCCTGGATCTGGATCTTTCGGGGAAGAGGTGACAGTAGATTAATTTTCACCCTTTGGCCCCTTCAGCACATTATTGTTGTTAGTTTTGTTTATTGAAAAACCCAAAATCATTACTGTTTTTTTCATGACTTGGTGGATGCGGGCATGAAAACAATCAGATTTAAAGTCATGTGAATCTGTTTAATTTTCCCTTTCACCTTTGAATCAAATAAAACCCAAAATTTTAATAAATTGTGTTAACTGAACTGTGAAATACAAATATCTTTGAGTTTAAAAGACAAAAGTCAAAAAACACGGGAAATGAAAAATTTAAAATGATCCTAAAGGCCAGTCTTTTTTTTTAAAAATTGAATTTTTTATTATTTTTTTTAAAATAACAGATAAAATTTTTTTGTAAACAGTCGTGCCTGGGGTTTTTGTTGTTTTTCCCCTTTTTTTTTTCCCTTTTGGGGCTTGTTTTTTTTTTTGGTGTGGTGTGTTTTTTTTGGGTGGGTTAAAAGGCCCTCCCCCCCCTGTCTCCGGTTTTGGGCGGGATTCGCACCCCAAATCGGGGCCCTAAAATAAAATCTGTTTAAAACTATAAGGGGGTTTGGCGCCCCTGCCCTTTCCCTAGTTCGCCCCTTAATTTGTCGCGGACAAAGACCCCTTGAGAACACTTTTTTGTTTTCCCTTTTTTGTTTTTTGCCCCGGGATCCCCCTTAACCAGTGTGCTCTCTCTCTCCAGTTTCCCGGGGGTTTCCCTTTCCCCCCACATTCCTTTCCCACGCCGCCCCCAGCCGACTCTCTCCCGCCCCCCAGGAATCTCTTTCCCGCCCTTTTACTTCCCCCAACCTTGTGTTTGCTGAGAGCTAAAAAAACCCGGAAACCCTTACCTTCCCCCTGCTTTTTCCGGCTTATTAAAGCCCTACCATAACAAAACAACTGGCCCCCTTTGGACCCAGCAGAAAAAGGATAAAATTTCCAAAGGCGCTTCACCCAAAGGAATTGAAATTAAATTGGAGCCATCATCAACTTTCCTAATTAAAAAACAAAACACCCCTGGGTCAACAGGTACAGCGGATAAACCCGGGTGGACCCCCTTGGGCCCGGGGCATTCCGCCATTTGTTCCGGCTGCCCCCCCCCCCTCGGCAAAACCGGTTGGGTGGGGTGCCAGTCCCCACCAACCCTGTTCCTAGGAAAACAAAAGAAAGGGGATTTTTTTTCTTCCCCAAATTTTTTTTGATATGAAACCCCGAAACCCTTATCACCAGATACCCAGAAAAAGGTTAAACCTTTCAGGGGATTTTTAAGGGGGAAACGGCGGGGCTGGAACCCTTTTTTTTGGGGGACTGGGGACATCGCAGGTATTCTTTTTTTCCAGTTTCTGAATGAATTCAAATTTTTTTTTACAATCCCTTAAGCATCCAAGGGGCCCCCTCAACCTCCGACGGGGGTTCCCGTTTTTTTCATTTAGCTATGGGTTTCCCAAACGCTGGGGGCGAACCCGGGGTGGAATGGGGGCGGCGCCCGGGGCTGGTTTTCAACGGCCTATGGGGAGCAGCTAAAGGATGAATTGGCAGCTGAGATGAACCTGAATCTTTTTGCCATTTTTGTCTCACTTACCATCCGCCGATTCAAGATAAAAGGGGGGGGGAGCGGCCAGACCCCCCCCTCAACCTTGCCACAAACCCTGAAAGCCCCGGACCCAATTTCATCTCCTCCGTCCCTCCCCCCTGTCCGGTTCCCCTCCTGCTGAAAAACCCCCTGCCGGTGGCCCCCACCAACCCTCTGAAAACGCCGGAAAACAGGGAGCTGGTGGGGTGTTTACCCTTGGCAAGGCAGGCCACCTCATCTCATCTTGTCCTATTTTCCCCTTAAAATTTCCCCCTTGCCCACCAGTTAAAAGGGGGGAGTCTGGGGGGTTTAATCTCCATCTCTCCCAAAATCTCCCAGACTTCCCCAAGCATCTCAAGCCCACCAGCCTTTTCCTCTGGGCCTGGTGGATTCAAACCAACAAATTTCCGGGATTTGGGATTTGATCCAAACCAAGCGGTTTAAGATGGTGCCCTTTTTGGATCCATCCCCGTTTTCCCCCTCAATGGAAAGGGCCTTGGCAAAAATCCCCCTTAAAACTTGAACCATTGCATTTAATTTTTTTCAGGAAACCAAACCCACGAGGGGATCAGTTTCCCCTGGTTTTTCTGCTCCCCAAACTCCTTTTGGTTTTTTGGACACCCTTTGGCTCAAGACCCAAACCCTCATGTCCCCCGGGCACCCAAGGTTCAAACTGGCCAATTCACTGTCAAATCCGGGGTCTTCACTCGCTTTTCCCCCCCCGGCCCCCCCACTCCCCCTTTACCCCCTCCTGATCTGCCAGATCTTTCCCCGTGCCCCGGGTACCATGACCTCGGGAGGTTTTCAGCAAGAGAAAGGCTCTACCCCTTCCTCCACACAGACCTACGACTGCCCAAGACCTGGTTCCTGGCTTCTCCCCCCCGGCGGGGTTTTAAACATGCCAAAACCGGGCCCGGGGATGGGGATCTAAAACAGGACTCCCCTTAAGCTGGAATTTTTTAATTTTCCTCCCCCCGGGGGCCCTTTTTCGGGAGAAAGAAAGATAAGACTCTCCCCCCCTGTATTGATTACAAAAGACCCTAAAAACAAACCATTAAAAAAATACCCGCCCCCTTTCTTTTTTCCCGGTTTTGGAGTCTCTACATGGATCCTGCCACTAAACTGGACCTTCCAAACAATACCATTGGAAGAACCGAGAGGGGATGAATGGAAGGCCCTTCAACCCCCCCCCGGCCATTTTTGAATACCCAGTGATGCCCCCCGGTTTAACCCAATGAAACCGTTTTCCAAGCTTTAATGAGGGTTTAAGAACTTTTGAACTTTTTGTTTTTGTGTATTTGATGACACCCCAATTTCCAAAGCCCCCGGCAACACCATGAACACGTTCCCCAAATCCCAGAGACTTTTGGGAAAAGGAAAAAGAGAGAAATGTTTTTTCCCAAAAGACAGGTCCCTTTCCGGGGATTCTTTTCTTTAAAAGAAAGGCCAGGTTCAAGCTGACCCCCAGAAGATCCGGGGGTGGTGGATTGGCCCACCCAACAAACCGTAAATCTTAAAAGGGTTTTTGGGGGTTTCCAAACTTCTACCGGGGTTCATTTCTTGTTCCCAGTATACCCCACCTTTGACCGGGTTTTAACCTAAAAATCTCATCCCTTTCCAGTGGGCGCCTGAAGCGGGCGGGTTCCCCCCCAAAAAGACGGTTCATTGGCCCCTACCCTAAAATAAACCCAAATTCCGTTTTGGTTGTTTGGTTGAGGGGGAAACCCTGATGGGGAGTGGAACCTCCCCCAACCCCCCCACAGCCCAAAACTTCACCTTTTTCCTATTTCTCCCGGCGGCTATCCCCTGCAGAAGCAACCCTTGAGGGTTGGCAAAAGAGAACTCCTGGGGAACCGGGATTAGGGGAGGGGGCACGGGTTTAAAGGGGGAAACAGCCTTTCTTTTGTGGGGGGCCAAAAAACCTTTGGCCCCCAGTTCCCAAGAACGTTTAAGTGGGGTTGGGCGTTTTTTGGTGGTTAAATTTTTCCATCACTTCTCGGCCAGGCTAAAAAAATCCCAAAAGGGATGCCCTATCCCCATTTAGCTGGCCAAACCCCCCCTCCCAACCTTTTTGCCAACTTCCCATAAAGGGACCCTTTAAACCCTTTCCTTTCAATTTAAAGGTTTAAGCTGCTCAGCAGGGGGGAACCTGCCCCAGGTACGGGTCCCCTGGCCTTTTTTATTTCCCCCAGTTTTGTTTTTTTCCTGGGTCCCCCAGAATAGAATAGAATAGAATAGAATGCCTTTTTGTCATTATCGAAAGTAAACAGATTCCCAAAGTTTTTAAAAAGAAAAGCAGTGTAAAATAAGATAATAAAAGATCTGAAGTATAAAAAATAAAAATAATATAAACAAAAATATTTACAAAAAAAACAGACACCCGGCCCCTTGTCTACCCCAACATCCCCCAGGGGCACAAAACCAAAAATGTTCTTTTCCCCAAGAATCAAGAGGACCCCCCCGGTTTTAAAATTTGGGGGCCCTTTCGGGGCCCAAACCCCGGGAGTACTTTTTGGGTTGGGGCCCTACCTGTTGGGGTAAGTCCCCCCATGGGAACCCCGGCCCCTAATTCACCCCGGGGAAAGGTTTTCCCCCAAAGACACCCCCTTAAAAACAGGGGTAAAAAGCTGGCCCCCCAATTTTATTGGCCCTTTTTTGAGGTGGAGAAAATAAAAATCCTGTCTGCCCTTTTTAAAAACCCCCCGGTCCCCGCGATTCACCCCACTTTTCCGTTTTCCCTGCTCAAGCCCCTTTTCCAGCCCTTTTCCCCCTCCGCCCGCCCCCCCTCCCCCCCCAAGGGGGGACGTTTGGGCCCGGGCCTATTCCTCCATGGGTTTGCTGGATGTCCCCCCGTCGGTAGGCCCCCAATTTTCTGATTGGGAAGGGTCCGGGGCCCCTTTATACCCAACCCCTTTTTGGACCCCAACTCATAAAGGGATTCCAAACCTCCCCACCCTGAAAAACCTGGGGGAAACCCCGGGAAAATTAGTTGGGGGGTTATTTTGGGAAATTGGCTCCCCTTCTTTTTTTTGTTTTTCCCCCTTTTTTTTTCCCTCTCTGTGTGCTTGTGTTTTTTTTTGGTGTGGGTGTTTTTTGGAAATTCCGGGGCGGCCCCCCCCCACTCCTTTTCCCCCTTTTGATTGGCACACCTGGGTGCAATCTGGGCTAAACGTCTCCCCAAAAAGTATAAGAGGCTTGGGCTTCCTGTCCTTCCTGAATTCTTCCCCCACTTCATGGTGGGTTAAATTTCCCGAGAACACTTTTTGAATATACTTACCTTTTTTTTTTCTTTGTCCCCCGGGTTTCCCCAACCTAACCAGTGGGGCTCTCTCTCCTTTTGTTTCCCCCGTTTTTCCCCCAAATTCCTTTCCCTTTTTCGCCCAGCCACTCTCCCCAGATTTCCTCCCCTTTCCCAGGAATCTCTTCCCCGGGTCCCTTTTTCATCTCATCCCAAAATTTTTTTGGAGCTATTTAATAAATTGGTTAAACCCTTATTTTTGCCTTTTTTTTTTGGGTCCAGGGAAAATTAATAAAACTACCATAACAGCTTTTCAGTTAAATTACAACATTGCATCTTTTGCTTATATTAGTTATCTAAATTCAAAAGTGAAATGAAATAGAAAAAAAAGGAAAAAAGAAAAAAAGAAAGCCTGAAATAAATGTTCATGTGCCAAAACTCAAAAAGGGAGGTCACTTTCAATCTCTGAGGTGTTTTTAATTACCCATAAAAGAGGAATATACCCCATGTTTTTTCAAAGTTCTCACTTTTCATCACGTTTTGACCAACATTTTTTTTCATATTTTTAAAATTTCCAAATAGTTTTTTGTCCATTTTTTTAAATTTCCGGGGAAAGGGTTTTTTCCCATCCTCTGAGGAAAATTTCCCAAAAAGGGGGCTGTAATCACCCCACTTTTAGTCCCCCAAAATCACATTATGATTTGGGTGAGCCCTTTTTTATCCCCCTGCAAGATAATTTTTTGTGGAACATGGGGGATTGTAAACCCTCCCAATTTTCCCTTTTAACAATCAAAAGGTTTTTCCCAAAAAATGAAATTTCTTCAACTCCCCTTAAATGGAAAAATGTTCCCTTGATTGGTTGGATTTGATGGGCCCATGATCCCATCCGGGAATTTTAGGGGGAAAGATAAAACCTATAAATTTTTTGTATTTAAATGCCCCCTGGCCCTTTTCTTTATTTGCCCAGAGTCAAAAAGACCCTTTTTTTTTAAAATTAAATATTAACTTTTTTAAAGGTTAAATTTTTTTAAAAATAAAACCGCTTGCACCCATTTTTTTGACCCTTTTAACACAGTTTTATCTCCAAAAGTTCCCCTTCTTTTCTAAACCACATTTTAAAAAAATTTCAAAAAAGGACAAAAACACTTTTTTTTGGGCCTCTGGTGACATGGTCAAAATATCAAATTGGGGCCCCAAATTATGGGTATAATGTTTGCACAAAATACTATACTTAGTATCATTCCTGGACAGCTGGGGCAAATAAAAGGGGTGCACTTCTCTACTTTTCGTTGGGGCCCCCGTCCCCGTGATTTTCCCAAAGGGGAGTGTGCTTAGCTGTTCTAGTCAAAAACTTTTATCCCTTTATTTAGGCATTTTTTAAGGCCATTTTTATACTTTTTGTTACCGGTGCCTTTTTTCTGTGAGCCACCCAAACCCAAATTTTTATCCTCACCCTGTTACTACCCGTTGTTTTGTTGTGCAAATATGTGGCCGAAATGGATAGAGACAAGTCCAGCACCTGAAGGTTGCGGTAGGACAGAACTGTGTTGCCAGAGACTCGCTGTGAACTTTATTTGGACAGAGAAAAGGACTTAACTAAAGAGCTGATATATCCACCTGTGGAATTTATGTAATTTCTAACATATTTCTCTGTGAGATCTGATTTGAGTCATGAGTCATTGATATTTTGTGTTTTATTTTATTTGTTCATTGTTTAACTCATTGTGTGCCAATTTGGTATCACTCTGGTGTGTATTGAGTAGAGCTGGTTAAATAACTACAAGGAGATAGAAAATTAGAACTAAACTGATAAATAGGCCTAACTTGAGATAAAATTGAGAACTTAAATTGAAATTAATTTAAACAAAATACCGGGGACTAAACCATTAATCTATGAAATATAGGATATTAAATTATACTTCAACTCAAATAGGGGTGCAGGTAAAACCTAAACAGATAAATAGGGGTCAATAATTTTACTTTTATTTTGTTTTTCCATATCTTTGATCCATATTGGAAATTGAGGCATTGTGTTATTTGTGTTGCATGGTTTACAGTGTTATTGTTCTTTTCCTTAATCAGTTATATAAACAAGCCCGGCAGTAAATACCTATTAATACACTACTAATCTGTGGTCTGTTATTCCCTATTCAATCACTCACCTGAACCTAGAGTCTAAACTAAATTTCAGTAGTCATACATTTACAGTTGCTACATTGGCTTTAAAAAAGGAAGGAACCCAGAGCTTTGTCAATAAAAATCCCCAGCAAGAACCCTTCATCCTTCAGATCTGCCAAAGCGGACCCAGGGTTGATTCCTTCTTTCTCATTTCCCCACCAGCTCCCCAATTTCCCTTGGTTCTTGCTCCTGGGATGTGCTTCTCTCCCCCTGCCCCTGTCACCCCTCGTCTTTTCCCAAAAAACCCCGTTAAAGGTCCTGACCCCCGCCTGGTGCCCCTGTCGGTTTTTTCCGGGCCTTGGGCCCCCCACGCTCCCACTGCCCAAAAAAGTCCCCCCGATAATTTTCCCGGGTTGCTGTTAGAGGGACCCCACCCCAAATGATTTTCTTTTGGGTCAACAATGAAACCCTATCCCCCTTCCAAGTCATCCTTATAAACCCAACCGGGTTTCCCCAATATCCTGTTTAAATGTCTCTTTTTGAGGGTTTTCCCTTGCAATGCCAGGCTTTTCAGAATGTTTTTGGGTAGGCCTTTCCCCCAGGCCAAAAAAATTTATCAGACTGTCCCGTCCAAAATGTGTTTTAGCCCTCGTGCCTCCCTTTGCCCCTAAAAAAGTCTGATTTGTTTGCCCAGTAATGAAAATTAAAAAGAAGATTGGGCTTGTTTTCCCTCAGGGTTTCCCCACCATGGCAATCTTTTCTTGTCGGGACTCTTCCCCTTTTCAAATGATGTGAAGAAATTGTAAATGTCACAGTGTGACCCTCCAGTCCACCCCCGCCCCAAACCTTTTTTGGGCCTGTTTCCCCCCGGACGGGTTCCTTTGCCCCCAAATTACAAACATTTTCCGGGGCATATGGGGTGGGGTCCAGGTGACTCAAATCTTCGGCCATAGCGAGCAGGTTTGTTGGGGATGTACTGGGGGAAAACAAGGCCATTTTTAAGGGGGGCCCCAGCTGCTCATCCACACAGTTTCAACTCCGGGGTTGTACATTACTGGAGTCATTTTTATTTTTTCCCCCCCTTAAAAAAACCGCCAGCTTGTTTGTTTTGGCGGTCTTGTGGAAAACTTGTTGAAAAAGGAAAACCCCGACTTTTCCTTCTCAAAACTTTTCGGGAAGTCACAGTGGGGGGAAGTTTGGCCCGGCCCCCGTTTCTGACCAAGGTTTTTTTGTAGTTTGCCCCGTGCCCGGACACACCAGCCAAAATAAACAGCGCTTTTTTTTAAACCATCACCATGTTTTACCCCGGCCGGGGTTTTCCCAAAATTCCACCCCCCAGCTGGATTATACCCGGCCCTAACAAACCCAAACGGGGCGGGATATCATGGTTTTGGGGGAGGGCATATCCCATTGGCCCTCAGGGGGGCGGGGGGCTGGGATGCCGCAGAGGGTTTTCCCGGGAAAGCACCCCAACCTTCCCCCATTTTTTGGGCCCCTCCGCCCCACGGGTGCCCTGGTGCCCGGGGAAAACTGCTCCGGGAGGGGGCCCGGGCTGAAAGCCTGAAGTCCGGGCGGGGGCCCCAAAAGACGGCCTCCCCCGGGCCACGGGGGCCCGGGTTCAAGCTGTGACAGCGGCATTGCCCAAAAATTCACACACACACCCAATTTTCTTACACATGATAGAATAAAAGACATTTTTTAAATGAATGGACTTGCTTCTTGCTTCAGGGGGCCGGGAAAATTTTATCCCCCAAAAAAATAGCATTTTCCCCATAAAATTTTAACACATTTAAATCCCATGAAAATTTTCATAAATCTATCATATAGGAAATAAAGTGGACGGTAAAAAACTACAAATTTAAAAACAAGTCCAAAAGGGGCCCTAACATAATAAAATGCATGGGGTTTTTTTAATTAAATACCCAGGATACAAAAAATTTTTTTTTCAGGGTTTTTCATCAGACTTTTTATTTCAACAAAAAGCAGTGTTTTTGGCTACACTATCCCACTCACACACACATTTACATTTTAGAACACATACATAACCCCGCACCCTGGAACACAAAATGGTTTTAGTTGAAATAATTTATTCTACGGGCCCCCAAAATCACTTTTTCCTTTACTTTTCCAAAAAAAGGTAATTATTTATCACAATGCCTTTTTTGGCAAACAGGGGGAAATGGTGGATCGGGTGGGTTTTTTATTTTCGATTTTTTAGCCCCCAATGACGGGGTTATGAAAATTACAGGTTACTTTTTAAAAAAGTGATTTTAATGGTAGTTCGGGACCAAAAAAGGGCTCCAGGAGAAGAAAAAAATATTTTGTCTAGACAGTGCAAAATTTTTTTTTTTTTCCAATGTTATGCTAAAATTTCCCAAAATTCATTAATAAATGGAACACCTTGTCAAATATCATCATCTCAGCATAAAACTCCCAAAAAAGAGAAAAAGTAAAACTGAAAGGAGGAGGGGGGGGAGGAGGGGGGCCAAACCCACCCCCACGGGCCCCCAATGCGATAACTAAAATGTCTATCTGTCTCCATCTTTGTGCAAATAACCCCAGGTGCAAAAATGGGCGTATGTCTAGAGGGGTTTTTTTTAAATAGCCCTTTTCTTTTTATAATATAGACTGTATTTTTGTTGTTTGTTTTAAAAGAGTGTATTTCTTTTTTATTTTTTTTTTTTTGTATTTTTTTTTTATAGCGTGCAATCTTTTAATTTTTTCTACTTTTTTTATAATGAATTTTTTTGACTTGGGGCAAATCACAAGAATTCCTTTTGGGGGCCCGGGATTTGGACCAAATGGCAAAAAAGGGGATTTTGGATTCTTGATTTTTGTTTTTGAGGGAGATAAAATGAACGATTTCCCCCTGCATCGGCTGTCAGAAATAATAAATATATCAATATTTTTTCATAAAAATTACCCTTTAAATTAGACTGGCTGGTTTATGAGGGGATGTTACTTGAAACTTTTTTGTTCTATAAAATAAACCCCCCAGTGTGGATAAATGGTTTCTTTTTTCCCTTTAAACCCTCCCTTTTCCCCCCCAATCCATTTAAATTCAATTACAAAAAAGCGTGCCGGGAAACTTTGCATATTGATGTTTTTTTTGGTTATGATTCCAAATAGTTTTGAAATTTTCTTTTCTTTTTCCCACTCTGAATTTAAAACAGCCGGGATATTTTTTTATATTTGTGCACATTTCTTTTTGGGTTTTAGAGCAGGTCTGTTTTTTTTATTTTCACCGTTGGAATAAAACCATTTTTCATACTCAATCAAACAGATCGATATCTGTGATGTCATGAATAATGTATGAAACATGCATTTTGGATGTCAAAGCAGAAATGTTTTTTAATTTCATCCGACTGCCAATGGCTTTTGCTTTGACTCCAACATGTAGCAGGTTTTTCTCTGAGAATAAACCGTTTTCATCTTCTCGGGACTTGAAAATTTTCATTGTATTTTTTTTTATAAGCTCCACCTGCCCTTTTTTGTTTGTTTCTGTCCCCGGGATGCTGCGGGCGGGGTTTTAATTAAAAAATATTTCTTAAAATGGTAGTGTGAGGGAACCGGGATAAAAATTTTTAAAATCTACCAGAGTCATGAGGTCACATGAAAAATAAAACCCAAAATAATAAAGGGGAAAAAGGTAATAAAGTGAATATGAGATGTGGACACAGTGTATTTTTAAATGTTGAAGATAAGTGGTCACTTTTTTTTTTATTAATCCATTCTCGTTTAAAAACCCGGGTGTGATTCAATATCATTATCCCCAAAAGAACAAACTGTTTATTTTTCATACTTTTTTTAACAAGGTTTTTTGCAAATTTATCATGGGCGTTGTTTTATGAAAATTTTTTTTAATGAGAGTGAACTGGGTAAAAGAATTAACTGAGGAAAACCCCGGTTTTTTTTTTCCAATAAATTAGTCTCCTTAAAACCATGGGAAATAAAATTATTTTTAAATGTTTCCCAAAGAGATTTTAAAGGTTTATAAAGGTTTAGGGAAAACATTTTAAATTGAAGTTTTTAACAGCCGGTAAAACTGACATTGATCGGGTATTTTTACAGATGCATCAAGTTTTTGGGGTTTAAAAACAAATAAACCTGAAAACCTGGCAACAGTAAAAGTAAAGGCATTTTTAACCTCTGTTATTGTTTTTACCCCCAGTGTTTGGTGCGACTGTACATTTCTTAAGGGAAAAGGGACTGTGACCCGGGTTGAGAAGTAAAACCCCAAAACCTGCAAGAGAAATAAAACCAGAGAAGAAAACAGACTGAGAGCTGGGGGTTTCTTCCTGCGGGAGTAAAATGTGAAAAGGTTAAATCGTCTTTCAAATGATGCCAGTTAAAAAGGGGAATCATTGGAGGTGACATGTTTCATTTTCTTTTCCTCCCCATCTGACAGAACATCAACTTTTTTTTTTAAATGATGTCCTTTTTTAAAATAAACTGTTAGATAGATTTTTCCAGTAATTTGGGTTAATTAATCAGGATGGAGAAATTTGGCTGCTCAGGGGAAAAATATGTTTAAAAGGGTCACTCAAAAACCCCTCAAAACTTTCAGCAAATCTTGAGGGAAACAAAGTTCAAAGTTACTAAAAGAAATACTGTAAACAAAAGTCTTTCCTAAATGTGTTAGTGATTTTTTCTTTTTTGAGATGAATGTCCATCAGATTTTTATTAAAAAAATTACACTTGCTCGGGGGGTTGCTTACATCATTGTTACAGCTAAACCACATAGGTATAATTTATAAAAATGGCTGAATTATTTTTTGGTTACTTTTTTAAGACAACAGCTTGGATTGTTGATTTTAATGTTCTTTTAAACCCTTGCTGTTTCTTTTCCCCCTTTAATTTCTTTACCCCCCAAGATCCCTTCACCTAAAATTTTCCACCAAAAGTTTTCATTTTAAATAAAGTTATTCTTTCCCCTTAAACCGGGATTTTTTGATGATTTTTTCGGTCCCTTTTCGGGACAATATGGGGTATATTTTTTTGGGTGGTCAGGTTGTATCCCCCTGACTCCTGGGGGGATTTACATGGGGCCCCTTGACTCTTTTTTTTCCCAAAGGGCCATATTTTTAATTTGGGTCTAATTAAATTAAAAAATTTGAGTGGTAGATTGCTCCCTTCCTCCTCCCCGACCTGTGCCTCGAGGAATGTGATAATTAATATAAACAAAGGGGGGTTGACCCCATTTAGACTGACATACTCTTCCCCTGCAGCCAGATTCAGTCGGACGGAAAAAATCAATCTCGGGACCCATTATCAAATCATTAAATAACAGAAAATTTAGAAAAGAAAATTAATTTTAAAACCCACATCTGATTTGGGTTTTTTTTGGGTTCAGATTTTTTGTAGTAGAAATTTTTTTGAGGTTTTTTAAATAACACCTCTTGCTTTTTTTTTAATTTATACACTTTTGTTGACAGGGAGCAGACCACAGTCTCATAAGGAAAAGGGGAACCCGTTAGAATGGTAAAAATAATAAAACCCATGAGAATCATGGGGGGGTGACAGTTTAGAAAACGCGAGAAGCGGTGGGACTGCAAACTCTCCTGGTCCCCAACTCGGGGTTTGGGGTTTCAGACTTTGGTTGTCTAAAAAAAATCTGTCATTTTTCCCAAGATATGGGGCCACCATCCAAAGGGGGATTGATGTCTCCCCCCTAATCAGCCCGGGGTTTCCCCCAAAATTTTTTTCCAGTTATCAATAACCCGTCGTTTGGGGACCCCAAATTTAGACCCCAAGCGGACGGAATGAAAATTTTGGTTAAACATGTCATCCATTCCCGGGGGGCCCAGAGAACACTACAGAGTCCGACATTTTTTTGGCTAAGTTACAAAACCCGATTCCACATTAATTTTAGTGACCTCCATTGACCTTTTGTTGTGTCTGACACCAAAAGGGGATATAAAATTGGAAAGAAAAATGATGAAATTTTTTCCTCCATTTCCTCCTCTTTAAAAAATTTCCAAGATAAAGACCCCAGGCCCTTTTTGTCTCTTTAATGAACAGAATAATAAAACCCCTTCGGTATGAGACCCGTAATGTCCATTTTTTATGCTGAAAGAAAACATGTTGGTTAACCCCTCCTCCTTTCAGGGTGGAGCCTGGTGGAGTCCGGGGTTTTGAGCCCAAAGATCTGGGGGAAAAGTGAAGGTGTGGTTTTCATTTGATTCCTGAAAAAAAAGCAGCTCACATTCAACCATTTTAAAAGTGTCAATAAAGATCGGGGATAGATAAATCCCCGCAGCTGTTTGTGTTTTCTTTCCATCAGTTTTTGTGAACCACCATCGGGGCCCCCAGTAAACAGAAAGATCAAACTGTCTGACAAAAACAGGAAGGGAACATGTGGAGGACGATCAGTCATACCCCTGATAATCCAGACAGTTTTTGTCTTGTGTCCCTCAGCCTTTAAAATTTGGTTTCCTAAAACCCGACTGGGAAGTCAGGGGAGGGGGGTTGATATATAAAAGGAGTTAAAAAAGGAATCAAAAGGAAAGGAGACACAGGCTTTGTGTTTGGGAAAAGGGGGAACCCATCCGGAGCCCGGGATCTGCCCCGGGATGGTGGTTCTCGGGACACAAAACAGGGACACCCCCTCCTTTCTCCTCCTCCCCCTCTTTCATTTTCCCCTCTGTCCCCCCCCTGGGGGTAAGGGGGCCTGCCCTGCTGGCTCTGCCCCTTCTACGGGGTCCCCCTCTGACCTTAATTTAAATTCCACCTTCAACCCCAAATTCACTGAACCTCTGTATCCGGGGTTTTGGGGTTTGACCGGGTCCTCTTTTTCAGTGTCTCTGTAGGGGTGTAGCAGAGAGGTCCCCTTTGTTAGAGAAAACTCTCCCCACTGTTAAACAGATATTTCAGTTTACATGTCGGGTTTTTTCACCCCCACAACACCTTTTCAGATTGATGTTTAAAGCAGTTTATTTATTAAACTCTTTTTTAAATGACCCCTTTTGAAAACTTCTTCCCTTCCAGTCCCAAAGATGGAAGCTAGATTATTACGGGAAAAAAAAATGTTGCTGATTTTTATTTTTTAAGATTCAAATTTTCATGATCTTGCCCTTTTTAAATTAAAGCACCATTGGAAAAAGTGTTTTGTCTCTCTCTAATCTTGGGAAAATTGGCTGATTCAGTTAAAACCCAAAATGCTGCCACAGTTTATTTTGAAAGATCTGAGAAAAAACAAAAAAAGGAAATTTTAAACTTTTTTCAGGGGTTTAAAGGTTTTTGGGGCCCCAATTACTCTAAAGGTTTGACCCTCGATTTTTCATGATTAACCCCCCAAGGGGGGCTTTTTTCTGACCCCTTGTTTTTTTTTTAAACCCCTTTTTGTGGACTTTTTGTTTAGTTTTTTAAATTTTTGTTCTGGTTCCCCTTTTTTTTTTTAAAATCATTCCCCCTTGTGTATCTTTGTCTTGTTCTCTTCCTGTATTTGTCTTTTTTCCCCCCTTTGGGATTGTCTGCCCCCCCCAACAAATTTCACCGACATTTGTTTTGTGTGTTTAAGTCTAATGTTTCCCTGTGTTTTGTCGTTCGTCTTTTCCATGCCTGACTCTGCCCCCGGTCAAGTCCCATTCTGCCTGTTTTTTGGGGTTTTTTTGGCTTTGGGTTCAAGCCCTTGGATTTTTAATTGGTTTTTTTCATTTTCACCTGCATCCCTTTTTTTTGTGATGGTTCTTTTTCCCCTTTGTCCCCCTTTGGTTTGTTGGGGTTTTTTTAACAGTGCAGTTTCCTTTTTACAAAAAATCTGTTGGTTTTTTTTTTTTTATGTCTTTAAATTTTAAAATTCATTACACTGTTCAAATTTTTACAGTGCATCCCCGGGAATTTGATGCCCTCCCTGTGCCTGTTTGGGGTTTTTCCAGGACTGGGTTTCCCCCCAAACCCAAAAAAAAACATGTACTTAGTTAATTGGCTGTTTAAATTGCCCATAGGTGTGGAGTGTTTTGGTGTGTGGTTTCCTTTTTGGTGTCACCCCCGGGTTGGCTGGCGCCATTCTAGGGTGTACTCCCTTCCCCATAGCCCAAAGGATAGGTTCCAGTTCTAGTGACCCTGATTGTTTAAAGCGGTAGGGATGTATGGAAGGGTAAAGAACTATCCAGGGTTAGAAAAATTCAATTGGGGGCCCTAAAATTTGGTTAAATTTTTTGAACCAAGTGCTGTTATAAATTTTCCCCCCCTGTTGGGAAACTGGTGGAGAAAAAGCTGCCCTTCTGTGTCTTTTCTGGATTCTACTTTGACTTTTTTACTGGGGGATGCTTCTCCCTCTCTCCATCTTTTAAATTTAAATTAAGGAAGTTTAGCTTCACATGGGGCAAAAAATTTGTCTTTTGGTTATTTTTAGTGATGCAGTGGGGGTTTGGACTCTGTATTTAATATAGATTATATGTGGGCTTATTAAAAAAAATATTTTTAAGATCAGTGTCTTCTTAAACAGGCCCCAAGGGCTGACAGCTGAACAATGAGGCTGGGAAAACCAAAAAGCTGCTTTTTAAATTTCCCCCATCGGATCATCATTCCGAAACCCGACCTACAGTACATTGATGGGAAATTCCCAAAATAACACACAGAAACCTCCCCTTTTTGCTGTGACGTCCAGAACTGGGGAAAATTTACAGTAAAAATCACAGATACTATTACCTCTGATTTTTAATGACTCCTGGAGCCCCCCAGGTTTCCCGTTGTTTGGGCTGTGTCTTTACTCCCCCAAAGTGGGCTGACACTGGGCCTCCCAGCTGATTTGTGAAACCCTATGGGAGAAAACCCACAAAAAAAAAAAAAGAAGAAAAAAGAAGGAAAAAGAAAAAATCCCCAAAAGAAGGGCCCCTTTAACCCCTTTAAACCTTTTCCCCCGGGGGAAAAAATGTCCAAACTTTAAGAATTGGGGCCCGCCCCAATGCCAAAATTGGCAACCAATGTAAGGGCTTATGTAATGTAAATGTAAGGTAAAATTTGACCCCAGATTTTTCCCCTTGCCCAAATGAAGAAGGTCAGAGGTCGCGATTTTAATAGTGATGATGATGTCATTACTGTTTTGGACTTTTAGGGGTCCCAAAATGCCCATTTTTAAAAAAGTGATCTTTATGCCCCAACCACTGGGCCAAGTGGGCAGATGTGGGAAGGACCCTGTTGGAAAATAAATGTCCCAGGTTTTCCAAACTCCTTCTACCTTGAACCCAAAAATTTTAAAAGACCCCATGTATGAAAGAAAAATTTCCAAATAAGTTACAATGATTGGAAAATTTAATGCCCCAAAGTATATATTTAAAATGAGAAGGGAGTGGCCCAAATGTGACAAAACCCAAAAACAATATAATCCTCGTTTTTTAAAAAAGTGTTTTCCATTGTGGGGGGTGTACTCACATTAAGCCTACTGTGAACAGCCAATTTTCACCAATTCAATTCAATTCAATTTTTTTTATATAGCCTTCCCCAAAACAAAATGTCTCAAAAGGCCTTTGAGACCCAGAGCCTGACCCCCAGAGCAAGCACTTAAGGAGACAGAGGCAAAAAAAAATAAAAAACTGTTTGGGAAGCTGCAAAGGTTTTTTTCCATTTACCGAAAAAAACTGATTTGTTCTTTTTTGAACCACAAAAAGTGGGTGTTTAATTTTACTGGAAAACATTTTATTTTATTACCCTTTTTCCCAGTTTAAAAGAAGCAGCAAAAGTTTGTTTGATTTTGTAGTAACATAACAGCTGGGTGTGGCTGAAAATGATCAGTAAACAGGGAAAAAAGGTTTATATCTGAAAATCCCAAAATGGAACAGAGGGTAGAAACAAACCCAACAGAGGTTCAGGTAGAAGCTGCAAAAATCTTGAGAGCTGAAAACAGAGAATTAAGAATTGAAACCCCCTAGTCTACAGATAATCACAGGAGGTAGCAAGAACACATAAAAAGGGGGAGAAAAGTCCAAAGGAGTTGGGGGAAAGTAACAAAGTATTTTCTTTTTTACTGTATTAAAAATTTTTTCTGTCTGTACTTTACTTAAGTAAAATAATAATGCATACTTTGTATTTTTTCTTAATTTCATTTTTCAGCAAATCTGTTTTCTCTCCACAATTTTTTACAATTTATGCCACTTTTGTTAAAATGTTATGAAAAATAATTTCCCCAAAACTTTTCATGAAAAAAAAAAAAAACTGATTCGTTGAGGTTTTTTTTGTTGCCAACCAATCAGGGGGGGCTCTATTACCTCCAATGATGGCAAAGGCTTTGGGTTTGGGAGGGCCAGCTAGGGGCTGGCCTAAGGGAAGAAATGACATGCAACATCAACATGAACCAGAGCCAACATTGACGGTTAGTCCCGGCCCCCAGCCCCCAAAATCAGACAGCCATCTTTTTCCGATTTAAAAAAAAAAAACAAAGGGAGAGGGATAAATCAGTATATCTACATTTTTTTATCAAAAATTTTGGGGCCAAACGAATACGTTAAAGTCGGCTTTTGGGCTTTGGGCGCCTGAGGGTCCCGGGCCCTGGGTTAAAACCCCCCAACCCAAAAAAAAAAAACGGGTCGGGGGTGGGGAAGGGCGCCTCCCCCGCCCTTGGGCCACTTGGGCCCCGGAACAGGCACCGGGGCTCCCCAGCTCCCGGCCCACTAGACAGCCCCCGCCCCAGGCCCCCTCTAGTGCATGTTGCTCATGTCTAATGCTTTTTTGTGTGTTTTCTTCCCGGGGGGAAAAAGAGAGAATAATTTTCCCCCGGGGGGGATCAATAAAGAAAAAAAAGAATAAAAATTTAAACACTGAGACAACCCATTGTGGGGGAAATACTTTTTTCTTTAAAAATACCAAAATAAAAATTTAAAAATAAGTATTTGACTTTTTTTAAAATAAAATTTCTTGATGCATCTTCCCCTTTCCTTGAGTATATTTTTTTGGGGGTATTTGTACCTTTTTCTTAAGTACCCCCGTTTAGATTTTCCCCCACCACTGATCACAAACATCTTTTTCAGGACAGGGCATGAATTTAGTTTAGCCGGATGATCCGGGGGGAACCCCAAAGGATTTAAAAAAATCTTTCATGAAAATGTTTCAAAGAAAGTGTAGAGCTGCCCCCATCATTTTTTTACCCCCATTAATTTTTGGGAAATTTTTCCCAAAACCCGACTAGTATCAGAACACCCCTTTCACTTCTGGGGTTTTCCCTCAAAGTTTGAGAGTTTAATGTGAATGGGGCCAAAAGCAAAAAACTCCCGTGGCAACAGCTCCCGGGGGGGTGGCTCAAGGGCCCACCATCTCACCCCCCCTTTGATTCCCAGGCACCTTTTGGGGGCCCTCGGGGGGGCAGCCAAGAAAAAATGAGGAGCCCCCTTTACTGACTCCCAAAGTTTGAGGAGGTAGGGGACAATTTAAAGGGGGGCCGCCGGGGTCTCAGGCTTCCCGCCCTTTTTTTGGGGGGATTCAAACTTTGATCCGCCGCGGTCCTTACTGGGTAACGGTTTTATTTTTAAACCTTGGGGTTAAATCCAGGAGAACTGAATAAAAAACCCGGGGGCCCCAGACTTGTCCCCCTCTCTCTCTCCCCGAGAGAGAAAAAAAGAGTTTTTTTCCTCTTTTTTTATGGTTATTTAAATTTAGATTATTTATTTTTTACATTTTTTTTTTCCTTCCCCTGTGTTTTTCTCTGGCCCCCTTTTCCTCTGGGGAAAAGAAAAAGGGGAAAAAACAGAGCTCTCTCTTTTCTCACAGGCAGAGAGGCAAATTCCTAGAGAGCCCCCTCCCTTTAGCCCGATAGAGATCAGGGGGGTTTTTTTTCTCTTTTTGTCTCCCCCCGATGGGGAAAGGGGGGGCGAGGGAAAAGCATGGCCTTTTCCGCCCCTCCTCCCGAGAAACAGGGAACGTTTTTCTGTAACGCCAGTGGGCGGTTTTTTGGGACAAGCATTTTCCCCGTTGGGGGCCCTTCTTTCAGTATCCCAAACATTCAATAGGGGAGGATTTTTGTAAAGAATTATTGATGATTTTGCATCAAGGGAAAACCAGAAAGGTTGGGGGTTTTTTTGTTTGAGTTTTTTTTTGCTGCTCTTGGGGCAATAGTGTTAGAATTAGATTTCCCGTAGTGTGTTTTCATTTGTGTGATGGGGAAAGGGTTTTGGTATTCAAAAATTTTTCCCAATTTTATTTAATATTATTTTTTATTTTTTTTTAAATTTTTCTAAAAAAAATGAAATTATATTGTTTTTTGCTTACATCATTATTATCTGTTTTTTTATGATTTGTTTTATTTTGGGTACTTTTTATGTTTTTAAAGGAAATTTATTTAATTTCTGATAACTTTAATTTCAATAATTCAAGTAAAAAACCCATCTTTTAACCCTCTTTTTCCAGGAAAAAAGAGAGAAAATCTCTTTTCTTTCTCTCTATCTCCCAAATTCTTCGCTTCTTTCGTTTCCCCCCCAAAAAGTTCTTCCTTTTTTCTTTACCCCAAAAAGGAGAAAGAACTTTTTTCTCTGCTTGTCTTTTCTGCTTCTCTGCTCTTTCTCTTTCTCGCCTTTTTCTTCCCCCCACAGAGAGAAAAACCCCTTCTACAGTGTTTCCCCACAATATAAGGAATGCTGAGAAAAGAACGAAAAAACAGAATATTGTAGAATAGAACGAGAAAAGGAATGCTTTTAGAAAAAAAACGGGAAAGAATTTGGAAATAGAACGGGAATGACTCGAGGGGAAAAAGGGAGGCTTGGGGAGGAGACGGGAAAAGTGGGGTGGAAGAGAACCGGGGGGTTTTTTAACCCCACAAAACAAAGGGTTAATTTTTCCCACCTCAAAGGACCAAAACCCTTGGGGGGCCCGCTTTTTTACCCGTTTTTAAGGGGGATGTCTTTCAAAACCCAAAACCCCTTTTCCCAGGGGAAAGGGGGGAAAGGGTGGGCTTTTGGGGAAAAGGAAGGGGGGAAAAACTCCCGGGAAAACGGCCCCCAGAGGGCCACCAGAAATGGCCGGAGGAGCTCCCTTTATTCCTGGATGACAGAACATTTTTTTGTTGTGTGTGCCCACTGGGGGACCCCGGGAACCAACAAGGTTTCCGGGATTCCCGGGGCCAGGCCCCCCTCCTGCTGGGCAGGGTTTAAACCCCAAAAGGGGAAAAGGGCCCGGAAGGCTCCCGGGTGCAGGAAGTTGGCAAAAAGGTATCGGGGTGGGGGGTTTTGGGGCCCGCCCCCGGCCGGGGTAGGGTCCGGGAAATTTTTAGCCCCAAAAATGATGGTAAAATTTTAAAAATTACCAAAAAAAGCCACGACTACCAAAATTAAAATTTTTAGCAAGGTACCCTGAGGGTTTTTATGGGCAATCCCCCCTTTAAAAAGGGGTGCTCCCCTTCTAACCAGTGCCCCATTTTAATGGCCTTCACTGCCAGGGGTTTCCCCGTTTCCAACATCATAGTTGGGTTTTGCAGGGGAAAGGGCCCCGGGGGAAATGGCACAGGGTGAATTTCTGGGCTGTGGGGAGAGCGTTGGGGGAGGATGGCTCCGACTCCCCCCATCAAAGGGGCCCCCCCAACCCAATGGCCCCGGGCCGGGTCCCGGGGGGAGTCAGGGTAGGGGCACAAGGGAAAGCCTTGAGGAGGGTGAACCCCCCCTCTTCAGGCGCCCCCTGGAAAAAGGGAAAAATTTGGGTTAAAAATGGTCAAAAGGGCTATGGTACTGTAACGCGGGAAAGAACCTACGGGAGAACTTTCCCCAAAAAACCTTTAAATTTTTTTTTTTGTTGGGGTGGGCCCAAACCACCACAGCGATCTTGTTTGGGGCGCTTGAACCCCGGCCTTGCTTAAATAATGAATCCCCCAAAATTTCTTTGGGGAAATCAAATTTCTCTTTTTTACGTGCAGCCGGGTTTTTCCCAAAAGTTCTGAGTACTTGGCCCAACGTGTTCAATTTTTTGGGGGACTTTTGGAAAAAATTAAAGGGTGTCATCTAAATACAAAAAGCAAAACGGTTCAAAAAAAAATCTCTTTAAAACATCATTAACCAGAGCTTGGAAAACGGCTGGTGCATTTTTGGGTTTAAACCGGGGGAAAAAAAAGGACAAATCCAGGGGGGGGAAAAGGTTCTTCCCTTCATCCCCCCCTCGGTTCTTTTCCAATGGTATGTTGGGAAAGGGCCAAAAAGAAAAAAGTCCCTGGAAGGGCTAAAAGCGGAAAAGAGGGGCAGGGGGATTTATTTTAATGGTTAGATTTATTTTAAAAATAATACAGGGGGGGAAGTCTTTTCTTTCTTCCCAAAAAAAAAAAAGCCCTTTAGGGGGGAGAGGAAGATGGACCAAACCACTGGGAGTCCCGTATATAGATTCCCCCCTCGCCTCCGGGCCCGGGTTTTAAGTTATATAAAAACCTGCCAGAGGGGAGATGAGCCAGGGAAACCCGGTCTAAAAGGGGGAGTCGTGGTTTGGGGGAGGAAGGGGTAGAGCCTTGTTTGCTGAAAACCCCCCGGGTCAAGGGGATTGGGGCCCCCCGGGGAATCGGCAGAGGGGTAGGGAGAGGGAGGCTAACAAAAGGGGGGAAAAACCCAAAAGGGAAAACAGGTTGGTGGGAAGGGGAATTGACCAGTTTGTAAACCCCCCCCTTTTCCCAAGGAAAGGGGGGGTTTTGGGTCTTGGGGCCCGGGATGTCCAAAAACCAGAGGAGTTTGGGGGGAGAAAAAAACCCGGAAGCTGATCCTCGGGGGGTTGCCTGAAAAAATTGCAATGGTTTTATTTTATGAGTACTTTAGCCAAGTACTTGCCATTGAGGGGGACAGGCGGGGTGGGTCCGAGAGGGGGGACCATCTTTAAAACCAGCCTTTGGGTCAAACCAAGTCCCGGAAATTTGTTGTTCCCGGAACCACCCGGCCCAGAGGGAAAAAGGCTTGGGGGGGAAAATGGGGGAGAAATCTAGGGGGAATTTTGGGGAGAGGAGATTGCCCCCAGACTCCCTTTTTTTTGAACTGGTGGGCAGGGAAGTTTGGGGGAGGACAAGATGAGATGGGGCCTGCCCGCCACAGGAAAAAACACCCACCAGCCCTTGTGGGGCTGGGTTCCCTTTTGAGGTTGCCGGGGCCCAAGCTGCATGGGTTCTTCAAACAGGGAGAAGGGGCCAGGGCAGGGGGAGGGACGGGGGAGATGAGAAGCTGGAAACCCGGGGGAAGGGTTTAGGGGAAGGTTGGGGGGGGTCTGGCCGCTCGCTTACGGGTTTTTCAGTTTGAATCTGGGGGGATGGTAAGGGGACAAGATGGAAAAGATTCAGGTTCATCTCTAACTGCCAATTCATTCTTTTGCTGCTCACATAGGCCCCCTTTTAAAAACCAGCTGAGCGCTGCCCCATTCCACCCCCCTTTGGGCCCCCAGCGTTGGGAACCCTTTTTTAAAGATAGTCCAAAAAAAAGGGGAAACCCCTTTGGGGGGTTGAGGGCCTCTTTGGGTCAAGGGAAAACATTAGGGGTAACAAAAAAAAAATTTAATTCATTCAAAAATGAAAAATGAATACCTGCTGATGTCCCCAAATCCCCCCAAAAAAACCCCCCACCGCCATTTTCCCTCTTAAAAGTCCCCTAAAATGGGATTTTACTGGAAACTGGTGAAAGTTACAGGTTGGCCTTTTCAAAAAAATGGCCTTGGGTAAAAAACCCACTTTTTTCTGGGGCCCAAAAAAACCTGTGGGACTAAAGCCCCCGGAAACGGGTTTTTCGAGGGGGGGCGGGGCCCAACCAAGATCGGAATGCTCCGCCTGGGCGGGATCCACCAAATGGTTTACCCAGAGGGCTGTTTTTTGCCCTTCCTTTAATTTTAGGAGAAGTTGATGATGGCGTCCGAAATTAATCCCTTTTGGGGGCGCCTGGGGGTTTTTCCTGTTTTGGGTCCCCTTTTGGGGGCCCGTTGTTTTTGTTATGGGGTTAAAATTATTTAAGGACCGTGGACCCAAAAAAAGGGCAGGCAGGAAGGTGGGTTTAAAAAGTAGCTCTCAGCAAACACAGGTTATTTATAGAAAAGGGACGGAGAAGAGATTCCTGGTGGGGGGAGAGAGTCGGCTGGGCGGGGGGAATGGGAAGTGGGGGAAGGGAAAGGGGGAAAACCGGAGGGGAGAGAGCACACTGGTTAGTGGGGGTCCGGAGGACAAAAAACAAAAAAGGGAATATATTCCAAAAGTGTTCTCAAAGGGAAGAGGGCTAGTCACCGACAGATGACCCGGGGCAACTGGCGGGGAAAGGGCAGGCCCAAAACCTCTTATACTTTTTTGGGGCAGACTTTTAGCCCAGATTACCCAGGTGTGCGCCAAAGCCGGGGAAAAGGAGGGGGGGGCCCCCAGGAATCTAAAAAAAAAAACACACCCACCAAAAAAAAACACAAGCCCCAAAAGAAAAACAAAAGGAGAAAAAAAACCAAAAAAACCCCCGAGGCAGCCATATGATGACAGACTTAAAAATTTTCTGAGGCTAGGTAATGTTTTTCTTCCCCAACCTGTAGACTTATTTTAAATAAAGGGGAAGGGTTTGTGGCTGAGACAGACAAGTTTGTGCCAATGACAGCAAAAATCAAATATCTACTAAATGGGGCTGCAGATAATGGGGAAAATACTTTTCCCCCAGCTTTCATTGTTTGGGGAAAAACAGGCTCTTTTTGGGTCTGGATAAACACCATAGACAGAGACAATTTCAGCACCAGAGCCAAAACATGGTTCCCTCTGATGGTTTTTTACTAAAGACACTGTTTTAATCACAAAAAAGTGGTTTATCTCCAAAAACACGAAATATTTTGGTTCATGTATGTGCAAAAAAAAAGAGCAAGGATCCCCACACCTCTTATACAGATTGAAAAAAAAAGTAAAACAACCATAAGAAGTGGGTCTTGGGCTTTCCTGTAGTTTCCTCTTGTCCTTGTAACAGCAGTAGCTCCTCCCTTCCTTTTCCCAAAAGGGAGAAAATCCAAATGCCCTTTTTTCTTCCAAATTTTTTTAGGTCCCGTCCCGTCCCAAATGTCTCTGCTGTGTGTCCACTTACCGCAGCCTGTGACACGACTGTGGGAAAATTTTATAACATCAAAGGCATCAAAACAAAACACACACACACACACACACACATACATGCGAACCTGGTGAACAGGGGTCTGCGTTTTAAACCTTTCTAAATGGTGATTGGTGTTTTGGTCATTTTTAAAAAAAAAAACTAAAATTAAATTAGTTTTAAGGGCTTTTTTCCAAAAATTACTTTAAATTTTAATTTTTTTTTTTTTTAAAAAAAAAAGCTAAAAGGGACTTGGGGTTTTTACCTATCCAAAAAGTGGACCCCCATTGAAATACAATTTTGACTGTATCTATTCATTCACTTTAAAAGGTTTTTACTCCAAAAATTTCTTTGTTTTTTCAAATGTACATTTTAAAAAAACACTGACTTTTTAAAAAACGTTTGATTTGCAAATATACCAGCAATTGTGGTTTTGGAACAAAATTCAAAACAAAAGGAAAAGAATTTTCAGTCCCTTCATTGACACACAAGTTCCCTCTTGAAAAAGGATGGAAGCGACATTCAAACTCCATTTTATAAAAAAGAAATAAGCTAAATTTTTCCCAAAATTCCAAAAATATTTCTTTTTCCATTAAAAAATCAAAATTTTTACAAATTTTGAATAAAATATAAAGGCTTTAACCATTTTTGGGGTTGGAAAAGTATGTATAATAAGGGGTACCCCGGGGTTCAGTGAAATTACCGTGAATATAGAGAGTCCAACTTGGTCATAGGAATGATGTCGGGGAATGAGGGTTAGATGTGAACTGTTTCCCGCCATTTCAAAAATTTCACGGATATGAAGGCCCATTCAGTGTCAGTTTTAAAAAATACAGGTTCACACAGAATCAGGCGTTCTGGGAAAAAAAAACCCCCCATGCAAATCAGACACTGGCAAATCCAAGACAGCCTTTAAAACCCCTTTAAATGAGACTATTCAGGTGGATTTACAGACCAAACCCCGATAAAAACTACCCGTTTGTACCACTTGTTTATTTAATGTAACAGCTTTAAATCTGAGTCTGACTAATTTCGCCCCAAAAAAGGACACAAAAAAAGTTTAATGATTATAGAGAGAGAAGGCGGGTTTTGGGTTTGAGAATGACAAAACAATAAAGGCGGGGAGCTCACTGTAATGGGTTTTTAATGCAACAATTGTTCAAAAGGTTTTTGGTTTCTTTTTCTTTTTTCGGGTAGTGGTTCCTGTTCTTCCCCCCTGCGAGACTACAGTACCTTTACAGAGTATTCCCTTTTTTGTAAATTTGAAATCAACTTTTTGAATAGGATAAAAAATTATCCAAAAGAAAAATTAATGTTTATAAAGGGTTGTTTTCTTTTAAAACCCCATACCAAGAATCGATCCCTATCTATCAAAATGGGAAACTGTCAAAATGTTCATTATCAGTCATCAGGTTTTTCAAACATTTTTATGGAACTGAAAAAAGTTAGTCCCCCCCCCTTCATTGTAAAGAGCAAAAAAGATACAGGTCCCCAGATAAATGGGGTGAAACGACACTACATTCCCCATGTATGTATACATTAGGACAGTAAAAGACATTTAAATCACAGAAATTTGAAGGAAATTTTTGGAATTTTCAAAAAGTTATTCCCCTTTTTTCATTAAAAAAAAACGAAAAATTTCCCTTTTAGGGTTTTAAAAAAAGAAACCTTTTATTTGAAAGGGTGCCCCCTTACCAAAAAGAAAAGTGAATTTTTTTTTTGTTTTTTAGGAAAAGTATTTATTTTCATGCAAAGACCCATACCCCCGTTTTAAAAGGGGAAGTAAAATTTTCCGTTTCAAGGGGTTAAACATTTTTTTGGGAATGGGGCAAAATTATCCCCCCAAAAGAAAAAATGTTTTTAAAGGAAGTTAAAATTTAAAAAGAACCCTTTGAAAATTATACAAAATTGGGCATAAAATTCATTTATAAGTTTAAAAAGTTGGTTTTTTTTCATTTAAATTTTCCTTTTTTATGTTTGAAGCCCAGTGGCCTTTTAAGAATTCCCCTGTTTAAAAATTTTCAAACCTTGGCCCCGGGAAAGGGAAACCCAAAAATTTGAAAAGTTTTTAAGGAAATTTTGGGTTATTTTTAAAAACCCTACCCACTTCAATTTTTTTCACTTCAAAACAAACCTTTTGAATTTTAAATTTTCCCCAAATTGGGATTTCTAAGAAGCAATGGGGTCTGCAGACAACAGGGAAGGGGCTTTTTTTTTGGTAATTTTTTAAAAAAATCTTCAAAAAAATTTTAGGAACCCCCGAGTTGGGTTGTAAAATGGGTTAAGTTTTTCAGGGAAAAAAGGCTTTTTTTTTAACCAAAAAACCCTTTTTTTTGCCCCAATATAAGAAAGCAAATTTCGAAAAAAGAAAAAGAAAGGGCCTTTTTGGAAAGGGCCTTTTTAATATAAAAACCAAAGGAAAAGTTCCTGAAAGACATTGAGATATCATAAAAATTTTAACAAAATCAAAAAAAAAAAAAAAAAAATGTAAAAGAGGGGATTAAAAATGACCAGACTAATTCCCAATTCTAACTTTTAGACAATTCCAAAGTTATATTAACTTTTGTAAATTTTCCCAAAAGAAACATCCTTTTAGGAAAAAGGTCAAAAAATTCTTTTTTTTTCCCCTTTTTTCTTGGATATTTTTTTAAGGGGTGGTGTTATTCTTTTCAACCCAAAAACCCCTACCCAAAAAACATCTGATCATTATTAAGTTTATACAAAAATTTTCTCTTTTTGTTGGTGCAGCATTATCAAAAAGGATTGATATTTTTCAACAAAAAGGCAGGCATTCAGAGCCAATACCAATCACCTGTAAGGTTAAGGGAACAACAAAATACAACTCACTTCATGAGATTAAAGACAGGTAGGGAAAAGGAAAAATAGAAGTCAATGTGCAGAAATCCCCAACATTTAGCCATGTCAGAATGGTCCTTAAAGCCATTGGTGGAAAGGGGCCTTTTCCCATGAAATTTCAGCCAGGGAAAATTTCAAATTTTCCCTTTTTTGGGAAAATCTTTTTCAACTTTTTTTACAAGCTTGAAGCCCGGGACTAAACCCCTGCCCGCTTACTAAAACCATCCCCACCCAGAAGACAGGGGCAAGAAAAAAGGTTTCAAAATTGCCCGGGTTTTTTTCACCCTCACCCCCAAGTCTTTTTTCAAAGAAACACTTTGAGTTACCTCAAGTTGGGATCTGTGGCACATGGGGGCTTCATGTCACTACTTCAATGTAAAGGAAATTTTCTTTTTAATTTTTTTTAAAAAAACTTTCAGAAAAAAATTTAAAAGCACCAAAACAATAAAAAGTAGTATGTCAAGTATTCAAAAAAAAGGCACGAATAGGATAAACCAGGTTTGGCAACTGAACCTTTTTGCAACTCTGTAAAAATTATCCCAAAAGAAAAAGAATTCTTTAAAACAAACAGATGCCCCTAAAAAAAATATTGGGTTTAAAATATTACTGTAGTATGACATCATATTTGAAAGAAAAATATGTAAATTTCGTTTAAACTCAGCAGAAATGGACAAAGGGGGATTAAAAATTTACAATTAAATTCCCAACGTTTAACAGTGCCAAAACCCTTAACTTTTGGGACCCCTTTTCCAAACTTTGCACCTTTTTAAAGGAATAATTTAAAATTCCTTTTTCTTTTTGTCTGCATGGGTTTTTTTATAGGGATGGTGTTTTTCCCTGCAAACACCCAACCAATGACATCTGATCATTATTAAAGTTGATACAAAAAATTTTTTCCGTTTTTGCAGCATTTATCAAAATGGATTTTATATTTTCCAAAAAAGGGGGATTCAGAGAATTTCCCAATTAACCCTGTAAAAAGGGTTGGGAAGGGAAAGAATGTCACAGAGAATTTGGGTCCAAAAGGATGCAATCAAAATGAAAGATTTAAAACAAGCCATTGTCCCGGGGTTTTTGGGGACACAAATATACAACTCCCTTATGAGACAAAAGGGAAGGGAGTGTAAAATGAGACAAAGCCACAATTTTGCAGCAAAAATCCCCACATTTTGGGCAACAAGGAAAAATTTTCCTTTTAAAACAAGGGGGGAAAGGGGGACTTTCCCCAAGAAATTCAACCCGGGTAAATTTCAAAAAACCTTCATTGAACATTTTTAACTTGTTTTTCAAGCCAAACCCATTGGTGGGCCTCACGGTTAAAAAATCATCGCCCAAACTCCCAAAAACCGGGGCAGAACAGGGTCATAGATTGCCTGGATCTGAAAACCCCCACCCACCCCCGTCTCTCATTTAAAGACAAAACTTTGAGTTACCCAGAGTTAAGGGTCCCGCGAAGCTTGGGGTTTTGGGTCAAGGGCACTTTATTTTTGGGGACTTTTTTTTTAACTTTTTTTAAAAAATTTTTAGAAAATAATTTTTTTGAACCAAAATAAAGTAGTAGTAATATGTCAAGTATTCAGGAAAAAAAGGGATTGAATAGGGGTAAAGAGGGTTTTTTCTGGCCTTTCTGCAACCGCTGTAGCCAAATTTTTCCAAAAAGAAAATGAATGGGCCTAAAAACAAGATTTGGGTACCCCCTAAATGCATGGTCATGAAAAAGTATCCTTTATGACATTTATATTTGAGGGAAAACAAAATATGTTTCCTTTCTGCCGAAACTCAGAGAAAGGGACATAGAGGGGGATTAAAAAATGATTTTTAACCCAATTTAACTTTTAAAAAAGTGCCAAAGTTTTTATTAGTTTGTAAACCCAGAGCCAGCAGCATCCTTTTAGGGCAGGTGGCTGTAAATTATTAGAAACCAGCAAAAAGTATTGACATTTAGGTCAATATTTATAAAATGTTTTTATCCATGACAAAAATGGAATGATTAGTAAAGAACAGTAGAGTAAAAATAGAGATTTGTGTTCCTTTAAAATTTTTGTGGGATTTATCTTTTAATCTGATATGTTTTTTTTTATAAAAATTAAAACTAAATATAAAATTTTTTATTTAGGTTTTTTAAAAAAAATATGAATATATAAAAATAATTTCCTCTTTTTTATGCCCTGAGTTTAATGTTGTTTTAGAAAAACTTGGCAAAAATTTAGCCTAAACAGGGGGCCAAAAGCCCGGCAGGGAAGGGGGACCAAAAATTTTTAGAACCAGCAAAAAGTAGTAGTCGATTAATAGGTCCCAAAATTTATAAAAAAGGTCAAATATTTATAAAAAAAGTTTCATCCCAAAAAATGATTTTAAA
>JAFBJY010001281.1:0-7500 GCA_016801885.1 Toxotes chatareus | reverse complement strand
TTTTTTCCCTTTTAAAAAAAAAACCCCCCCTTTTTTTTTTTTTTTTTTTTTTTCCCCCCTTTTTTTAAAAAAAAATTTTCTTTTTCCCAAAAAAAAAAGGGGGGAAAAAAAAAAAAACCCCCCAAAAATTTTAAAAAAAAACCCCTTTTGGGGGGGGGGTTTTAAAAAAGGAAAAAGGGGGAAAACCCCCTTTTTTTTGGGGGGGAAAGGGGCCGGCCCTTTTAAAAGGGGAAAAAAGGGGGGGGTTGGGGGGTTTTTTAAAGGTTTTAAAAAAAAAAACCCCCGGGGGGGGGGTTTAAAAATTTTTCCCCCCCCAAAGGGGGGGTTTAAAAAAAACCCCAAAAAAGGGGGGGGGCCAAAAAAAAAGTTTTTTTTAAAAACCAACAATTTTTTTGGGGGGGGTTTTTAAGGGGGGAAAAAGGGGAAGGGCCCCAAAACCCCTTTAAAAAAAAAATTTGGTTTTGGGGAAACCCCCCCAAAAAAGGGGGGGGGAATTTTTTAGGGGGGAAAAAAAAACCCCCAAAAAAAAAAGGGGGGGGTTTAAAAAAAAAGGGGGCCCCCCCGAAAACCCCCCCCCCCCGGGGGGGTTTTTTTCCCCGGGGGGGGGGGAAAAAAAAAAAAAAAGGGGGGGGGGGGGGGGAAAAAAGGGGGGGGGGAAAAAAGGGGGGGGGGGGGCCCCCGGGGGCCCCTTTTGGGGGGGGGGTTAAAAAGGGGAAAAAAAAGGGAAAAAAACCCCCCCTTTACCCCAAACCCAAAAACCCCTCCTTTTTTCCCCCCTCCCGGGGCCCCCAAAAAAACCCGGGAAAAGGGGGGGGGGGGGAAAAAAAAAAAAAAAACCCCGGAAATTAAAAAAAAAGGGGGTTTTTAAAAAAAACCCCCCCCCCCCCTTTTTTTGGGGGGGTTTTTCCCCTTTTTTTTAAAATTTTTTAAAAAATTTAAAAAACCGGGTTTTCCTTTTTAAAACCCCAAACCCGGTTTTGGGGGGGGGGGGGGCCCAAGGGGGGGAAATTGGGGCCCCGGGGGTTTTTTTTTTAAAAAAAAAAAAAAGGGGCCCCTTTTAAAAGGGGGAAAAAAGGGGGGGGTTTTTTTTCCCCCGGGGGGGTTTTTTGGGGGAAGGTTTTTCCCCCCCCCCTTTTTTTCCAATTTTTCCCCCCCGGGGGGGGGGGAAAAAAAAAAAAAAACGGGGGGGGGGGGGGGGGGGGCCCGGGGGGGGGTTTTTTTTTTAAAAAAAAAAGGGGGAAAAAAAAAATTTTTTTTTTTTAAAAAAAGGAAAAACCCAAAGGGGGAAAAAAATTTTTTAAAATTTGGGGGTTTTTTTTAAAAACCCCCCCGGGGGGGGGGGGGGAAAAAAAAAAAAAAAAAAAAAAGGAAAAAAAAAAAAAAAACCCGGGCAGGGAAGGAAAATTTAAAATTGTTTTGGGGGTTTTTCCCCCCCAAAAAAAAAGGGGGGTTTTTTTCAAACAACAAAAAAAAAAAAAAAAAAGGGAAATTTTCCCCTTTTAAACCCCCCCTTTTTTTGGGGAAAAATTTTTTGGGGGAAAAAAACCAAAAAATTTTTTTGGGGGGGGGGCCCCCCTTTTTAAAAAAAAAGGGGGTTTTTTAAAGAAAATTTTTTTTAAAAAAAAAAGGGGCCCCCCCCAAAAAAAAAAAAAGGGGAAAAAAACCCAAAAAGGGGAAAAAAACCCCTTTTTTTTTTTTAAAAAAAAAAAAATTTTTCCCCCAAAAAAAAATTTGGGAAGGGGGGAAAAATCCCTTTTTAAAAAAAAAAAAAAAAAAAAAAAAGGGGGGAAAGGGAAAAAAAATTTTTTTTTTCCCCAAAATTTTTTGTTTCCTTTTTAAAAAAAAAAAAAAAGGGTTTTTTTAAAAAAAAAAAGGGGGGGAAAATTTTTTGGGAAAAAAAAGGGGGGGGGGGGGGGGCCCCCCCCCTTTTTTTTTTTTTTTAAAAAAAAAAAACCTTTTTTTTTTAAATTTAATTTAAAAAATTTTTTTTAAAAAATTTTTAAAAAAAATTTTTAAAAAAACCCCCCCTTAAAGGGGCCCCCCCCCCTTTAAAAAACCCAAAAAAAAAAATTTTTTTAAAAAAAAAAAAAAAAAAAAAAAATTTTTTTTTTAAATTAAAAAAATTTTTTTTTTAAAAAAAAAAATTTCCCCCCAACCCCAAAAAAATTTTTCCCCCAAAAAACCCTGGTTTTTTTTTTAAAAAAAAAGGAAAGGGGGCAATTTAAAAAAAAAAAAAAAAATTTTTTTTTCGGGAAAAAAAGGGGGGGTTTTTTTTAAAAAAAAGGTTTTTAAAAAGGGGGGGAAAAAAAAAAAAAAACCCCCCGGGGTTAAACCCTTTAAAACCCCAAAATTTTTACCCCCTTTTTAATTAAAATTTGTTTTAAAAAAAAAAGAAGGGGGGGGGGGGCCCCCGTTTTGGGGGAAACCCTTTTCCCCCCAAAAAAAAAAAAGGGGGGGGTTTTTTTTGGGGGGGGGTTTTTTTTTAAAAAAAGGAAAATTTTTTTTTGGGGGGGCCAAAAAAAAAATTTTAAAAAAAAAAGGGGGGAAAAACCAAAGGGGGACCCCAAAAAGGGGAAAAAAAAAAAAATTTTTTTAAAAAGGGGTTTAAAAAAAAAAAAATTTGGGGAAAAAAAAAAAAAAAAACCCCCCCTTTTTGGGGAAAAATTTTAAAAAGGGGGAAAGGGGTTTTGGGGGGGAAACCCAAAAAAAAAACAAAAAAAAAAAAAAAAAAACAACCCAAAAAAAAAAAAAAAAAAAAAAAAAAGGGTTTTTTTTAAAAAAACCCCCCCCTTTTTTTTAAAAAAAAAATTTTTTTTTTGGGGAAAAAATTTTTGGGGGAAAAAGAAAATTTTTGGGAAAAAAAAAAGGGCCCCTTAAAAAAAAAAACCCCAAAAAAAAAAACCCCTTTTTGTTAATTTAAAATTTTTTTTTTTTAAAAAAGGGGGAAAAACCCCCCCAAAAAAAATTTGGTTTAAATTTTTTTAATTCCCTTTTTTTTAAAAAAAAGTGGTTTTTAAAAAAGGTTTTTTTTTGGGGGAAAAAAAAAAAAATTTAAAAATTTTTTTTAAAAAAAAAAAATTTTTTTTTTTTTTAAACCAAAAAGGGGTTTGGGTTTCCCCTTTTTTTTTCCCCGGAAAAACCCCCCTTCCCCCCCCCAAAAAAATTTTTTTTCCCCCCCCCCCCCCCTTTTTCCCCCGGGGGGGGGCCCCTTTGGGGGGTTTTTTAAAAAAAAATTTTTTTTTTTAAAAAACCCCAAAAAAAAAACCCCCCCCAAAAAAAAAAAAAAAATTTAAAAAGGGTTTTTAAAAAAAAAAAAAAATTTTTTTTTTTTTAAAAAAATTTTTAAAAAAAAAAAAAATTTTTTTAAAAAAAAATTTTTTAAAAATTTTTTAAAATTTAAAATTTTTAGAAAAAAAAAAAAAATTTTTTTTTTTTTTTCCAAAAATTTAAAAATTTTTCCCCCCTTTGGGGGTTTTTTTTTTTTTTTTTTTTAAATTTTTTTTTTTTTAAAAAAAAAAAAAAAAATTTTTTTTTTTTTTTAAAAAAAAATTTTTTTTTAAAAAAAAAAAGGGGAAAAATTTTTCCCCCTTAAAGGGGAAAACAAAATTCCTCCCAAAAAAGGGGGGTTTAAAGGGGTTTAAAAAAAAAAAAATGAAAAACCAAAAAAATTTTTTTTTAAAACCAAATTTTTAAAAAAAAAATTTTTTTGGTTTTTTTAAAAAAACCCTTTTTTAAAAATTTTGGGGAAAAAAAAAACCCCCCCCCCCCCAAAAAAAAGGGGAAAAACAACCCCCCCCCAAAAAAAAAAAGGGGTTTGGGGTTTTGGGGGGCCCCCCTTTAAAAACCAAAATTTTTTAAAACCCTTTTTTTTTTTTAAAAAATTTTAAAAAATTTAAAAAAAAAAAAAAAAAACCGGAAAAAAAAAAAAAAAATTTTTTTTTGGGGGCCCCCCTTTTTTTTTTTTAAATTTAAGGGAAAAAAAAGGGTTTCCCTTTTTTAAAAAAAAAATTTTTTTTAAAAAAAAAAAAAAATTTTAAAATTTTTTAAAACCCCAAAAAAAAAAAAAAATTTTTTTTTTTTTTTTTAAAAAAAATTTTTTTTTTTTTTTTTGGGGGGTTTTTAAAAAAACTTTTTTGGGGGGTTTTTTTTTTTTTAAAAATTTTTTTTGGGAAAAAAAAAAAAAATTTTTTAAAAATTTTTAAAATTTTTAAAAACCCCCCAAAAAAAAAAATTTTTTAAAAAAATTTAAAAATTAAAATTTTTTAAAAAAAAAAAAAAAAAAAAAAAAAGGGCCCCTTTTAAAAATTTAAAAAAATTTTTTGGGGCCCCAAAAAAAATTTTTAAAAAAAAAAAAATTTTTTAAAAAAAAGGGAAAAAAAAAAAAAAAGGTTTTAAACTTTTTTCTTCTCTTATTGTGGATCATCATAATGTCAGCCTTCTACACACATCATCCAAATGTCACCACAACATTCATACAACTATTCATGTCAACACAGATTCATAACATGCTGCTGAGCTCAGTCAAGTCTGGAATTAGAAGATAAAGATCAAATCAGACATGTTGGACTAAAAACTGACTTTGATTCACCACTGAAATGGATCAAAGTTCAAATGTTCAGTCCTGATCCAGGAAAAATGTCTTGCTTGGTCCTGGTCTCTATCCTGCAGATCAGCTCAGGAAATCCACAACTAAACACATATTCAACTGAACAACAACTATTTGATCCCAAATTACAGATGGATTTAATGGAAAACTTTGGAAAGTGGTAAGCAGCAAAGTCACATACACACAATGTAATACTAAAACCATGGTAAATAATAATAATAATAATAATAATTTTATTTGTTGGTGTCTTTCCAAACAGCCAGCAAAACTTTACAATACAACAAGATTTGCAGTTAACACACACACACTGAAGAACTGACATTAGTCCTGACACTTCATTGAAATGAATTTCAAAAGAAAGAAGAGTTTTTTCTTCAAGTGTTTTTCAATTGATTTGTACAAATGTTAGTTCTGAGGATCTTCTGTATATTGTTGTGATAAAAATGGACTTTGAACAACTCACACTGGACATTTTCTACACTTCATTTAGAAAACATTAGTCTGCTGACTATGACAAATACCAGTGTGTGAGTTCTGAAGGTTTCATTGAAGTCAACAGACATTATTCATGACAACTGACTGAAATGAAGTGAAACTGAAGGAATAATTCTTAGTCTGAGAGAAGAAAAAGTCACAATATGTAACAACAACTATTTCCAATCTCATTCATTCATTCAAGATGAATGGATTCAAGTTCTGGATGAAGATAAACCAGGTTCAGTTGTGGATTAAAGATATAAGATCTACAACAGTAACAGACAGTGAACTGACCTCAGAGTCTCCAGTCTACAGTGTGGACTCTTCAGAAAGCCACACAGCAGCTTCACTCCTGAATCCTGCAGGTCATTGTTACTCAGCTCCAGGTGTCTCAGATGGGAGGGGTTGGACTTCAGAGCTGAGGCCAGAGAAGCACAGCTGATCTCTGACAACCTGCAGGAACCCAATCTGAATAAAGAATAAATCATGTGGATAAAAATCATTTCTAATCCAATCAGATATGTCCTAATCAATGAGCTTTAACTAACATGAGTAGAGGGACTTTGTCCTTCTCTTATTGTGGATCATCATAATGTCAGCCTTCTACACACATCATCCAAATGTCACCACAACATTCATAACATGCCTGCATACCATACTGCTGCTACTAGTAATAATAAGTAGAACATTTCTGCAGAAACTGTGAATGTGTCTTCTGTGTGGTGCATATACAGGATAATCAGCTGTGAGATGTTGGATATTTGTACAAGTGGATGTGAGGGAGCATCATCCAGGAGCAGCTGAAGGACTTAGTGTGATGTTATTCGTGGCCCTGATAGTCCTACTAACATGTTATGCAGTGATATTGGTGATAATGTAACCATTGAAGGCTTTAACTGTATCACACAGGTTCACAGACACACTGAGTCATGTTTAAACCATTAAAGAGGACATTATATGGACTTTATTCATGTCCTGGAGACTTATCCTCACCCTGACCAGAGCCACTACAGGTATCAAGACCTTGTTAATATCATTAGTAACAGCTGTGTTGATCTGACTTAAAGCTGCTGTTTGATATTTCCTGCTAGGAGAGGACAAGATGGCCGACAGTAAAAATGGTCCCTGTGAGACTAAGAGTTAATTAATCTAATTAGAGTCAGTTTTCCACTTCTGTCCAGAGACTGCTGAATCATTGGTTGCTATGGTGACTAGACCCCTGGACCAGAATGTAAATACACAGCAAAACCAGTCTGTATGCCCAGCAGACAACAGGGTAGAGGACAAAACCATCAAATATGCCCTGATAGTTTGAAAATTAAACGTCCTGTCAACAAAAGTTTTTCACCATGAGCATCACAAGGCTTCAGTGAAGACACTGATGTATTTTATATGTCCCTTATATGTCCCTACTGTTTATGGTGTAGGAGCTGTCACAGTTTAAATACTCCCATCATCTCTGTTCATAACAAGGACTGAAGAGCTCAGTGTAACATGGCAGTCTATGGGAGTTTTGGTCAGTTCTCTCTGCACTTGAAGCAGACTGACTTAAAAACTGTAGGTCATGTCACAATGAGAGTAACACTGAGTGACAGAGGACACATTTCTCTACTTTTTGATACAGTACACAAGAAGAATATGTCAGGTTTCACCCTGGGAGCCAGGGCAGCCTTATTGTTTTAGTGGTTCCTGTTTTATTTTGGTAATGTTTGAGTTTCCTGTTGTCACGGTTCTTCCTCTTGTTTCAGGTGTCTTGACCTCCCTCTCCTCGTGTGTCCCTCCTACCTCCTGATTACCCTTCTTCCCGTGATATGTTTCACCTGTGTGTAATTGTCTCCCCGCCCCCCTGACGTATTTAGTCTCCGTCCTCCCGGCACTCCCTGCCAGATTGTCTTGTGTGTTACTTGTGTCTCTACCAAGCTATCCAGCGTTTCTTGTTGTGCTTTTTTGTTACTTAGTGTTTGACCTTGCCTGGATTTTGGATTTCGAGTTTTGCCTTCTCCCTATTGTACCTCTGCCATATTGGACTGCTTGCACGTGTATCGAACCCGGACTGATTAAACCATTTTTCTGGTTATCCCTAACTCTGACTCTGCGCCTGTGTCCACACCTCTCCCTACTCGGTCCTGACATTACAATCTGGCCAACATGGACACAGCAGAGACAGATTAGCTTCTGAACGGCCCTCGCCGCTCAAGGCCAGCTCATTGGCCGGCAGGAAGAGCAGCTGGGCTGTCTTCGTCAAGGACTCCTCGACTTGTCTGACCGACACGAACGACAGCTGTCGGCCGTCGGCGCCCAACTTGGCCAGTTACTGCAACAAGTCCAACGCATGCAGCCTCAGCCTCAGACTGTTGCTCCTCCAGCTGAGGTTCCCCTACTCCCGCCGCCGCTCCCATTCCCGTGCGGTTGGCTCA
>JAFBJY010001280.1:0-60901 GCA_016801885.1 Toxotes chatareus | reverse complement strand
TTCCTTCTTTCAGTGTATGCTCCGCATCATAAACCAAAGCTAGAAACAATAAAAGCTCATCAGGCCACCCCTTCTGACATACGCTGCTGTAACGCAGGATACAAGTATGTCTGTGTCAGAAGACAGCAGAGATGAGGTGTCACTTTCAGGTCTGACGACTCTCAACAATGTGCCTCTTCTCTGGTAAGTCCTGGATGTCCACAAGAAGACAAAGATCACCATCAAAGTCCGGATTCTATAATGCAGGCTACAAAGTCCCCATCCAGTTCTTGCTTGGACCTGTCTTGTATTATTATTTCTTTCAGGTCCTCCATACTGACTTTGGTCGCTCAAGTAGAGTAGTGCCTCAGGGCAGTGTCTCTGCGCAAACATAAACACGCAGTAACATGCTTCTTTTTTTTAAAATTCAAATTAGTACACACCCTACATAATTCACCTATTGGCACCTGTCTGGTGGTGAAACGCTGACTCTCTGTGGTGGAGTTCGCATCTGTGCCAACATGAGCATAAAGATCATTTATTAATGTTCAAAAACATTTTTTTAGATAATAATAATGATAAATGCAATAAAGAAGATAACAAGCAAAGCATCAAAGTTGTGTGCTTAAGATCTGCTATTTCTGTTGTTGATGGTTTTGTTTTAAACAAAGCATTAATAAAGGGTTCAAAATGGATCAACGATGTTGATGTGAGAACCTACAGCCAAGCTGAGAAAACAACAACTCTGCAGAAACCGGAAAGCCGGGAAAACGCTATGCTTTCAGCCTCCACCAGAGAGACCTGGACCTCAACTGCCAATGTCCTGCAAGTAAACATGCATTATGGGAGAGATGTATTACCCAGGAAACAACAACGAACCGACGCGCACACCATTGTAAGAGATGAAGTAACGTATATTTATTGCAGAACGGGTACAACTTTAGTTACGTATTGCTATGGAATCTGTAAACTGTTTACAATAAATATTCATCAGCACATTGTTCAAATGTATTTCCAGTTCAAAAAATTAGACTATTTATCGAAAGTCAATTCAAACAAAAGCGCTACGTTGGCTAAGCGCTTCACGCTATTTACCAAATCAGGACTGGACGATAAGACGGGCGCTTAAGAAAAATGGGGCAATAAGACTGATGAAAAAAAAACTGGGGAGGTGGTGGTGGTTTGAAGCAGGGAGATAAGACAGTGCTATTGCAAACAAATAAAAAGAAATTAAACTGTGTTCCAACATCCGTTGTGCAGCTGGTAAACTTCAAATTCGCAACCCGCATCGAGGCAAATTCAAGATGGTTGACTCAGCTTCCTGAGGGAGAGGTTGAATCCCACTCCACCAGAACGTTGTAACGTTGATAACACTGCATGTCGTTAATGTAGTGGTTCCTCAAATCCTTTTTTGATGCTTCACACAAACTAAAAAATATATGAGTCCTGTTCAATTAAAGTGGTATAAACGCAAATTAACAGAGCTCAATACTTTATAGTTTGGTCAACTGCACAAACTCACATTCGAGTGCTACAAACCTTATATTAAAGTTATGAGCTAGTATAGTATATACTGTTGGGGAATATGTATGATGGTGTAAAGTAAAATTGGTTCTTATTTGTATGTTTTGACATTATTTTGAGTTTGGTAACTTTGTATTCGTCTTATCATTTTGTCTGTAGATTCTAATAGTTGTAAACTTATACACAACTCAATATAGTGAGCTTGGTAGTTTTTACTGTATCTATTACTTACAGAGGGATGAAAAAGTGTGTGTTATACAGGTACCTAGTGTAATAAGGGGGTGGACCAACGTCTGCATTTTGGCTGCTTAATAATGCATGTACAGGCTCCTTGGCTTCTGTTAGCCTCGACTGTAACAAGCAAACACAGATAATAAAATGGATGGATAGCATTTTATGTACTTTAGTGGTTCTTGCTACCTCTGATTGATTAATGGTTTTCACTTAAGAACTGGGGTGATTTTCATAATCTAAATGTGACCCAACTGGAGAATGTAGAGAGGTCTGAGGAGTTTGTCTGTGAATCGTTCCTCATTCATCCTGGTTTATTAGTTTTTTCTTCAAATTGAATCAAGTGGCAAGGGCTTCATCAGTTGATAAGAGGCTGTAAACGCTCTTCCCAGACAAATAATACAGGTCCAGTTGCTTCCTGATTCAATTTGAGAGAGAGTCTGAGGAGTTAAAATCATAAACCTCAAGGCAATATAACTTACTAATACTGAGTGGTGACACAAATAATACGAAAAAGTTCAAAAAGGAAGAGTGGCAGACATGCATTCAAACAAATAATGAGTTTATTGGAAATCAAGATAATTAAAACAGGAGGAGTTGAGGGCTAACAGGCCTAAAAGAACAAAAGCACACAGATAAGTGCAAATGATAGCCTTTATTCTACAATATAAAAAAATAGCCTAAATAGCACCAACTAAATACTATAATAAAAGTTTAAACAAGGGAAGAATCTCACTGTGGGGGAGATCCTATCGTGATCTGTTTATATTTACACCAAGGTGCTCACCTGGTGCCCACTTAAGAAGAATATATTCCAACACTACAAAGTTTTTAAACACTGCACTGTGCACAAGAAAAGTCAGACCTGACTATGTGACCGCCACCATTTATATCATCAACACCACACAGCATGCAGAGTGTGTACTCCTGCAAACTACTCCCCACAGGCTGGCCTCCTCTACCTAAAATATAAAACAATTTAAAATTAGTTGGTTCTGATAAAACAACAAACAACAAAATGAATAAGACAGGACTTAGAAGGAGAGTAAAACAACAGGTGAAGTAAAATACATTTGACCAATAAAGGACCGCTTCAGGGCGAAGCAGCAGTCAGATCTGGGCCTGAACTGCACCGCACACTATTGACTGTGTGTATCTATATGTGTGTGTCTGTGTGAGTGTGTGTATGTGTGTGTCTATGTGAGTCTCTGTGTCTGTGTGTCTATTAAAATTTGTGTTAATATTAATATAGGATACAGCCCCACTACACTGCCTTCCTTTAAATAAGTTGCATACTTAAGGATGTGGGGGCCTACTATGGAATCTCCTGGCTCTTTTCTGGTTCTGTGGTCAAAGCTCAACAAGGTGCAACCCTCAGCTTCCTGTCAGGATGGAAACATACATATTACTATGGAGCACAGGATGGAGCTAAGTTTAACTTAGCCACGTGCCTACCTCTCCTGAACATAGCATCCACAGCCCACAGGCTCACAGGACTGCAAAGATCTGCACACCCAAACCACAGCCTGAAGTAGGCCCCAGACAAAGGAAGTGTGCTGCACTTTCACCCGGCCTTTTTAAAGGTAGACATTCTATCCCCACCCATTACTGCAGTGGAGTTGTTAAATATAAAACCAGGCCTCTAGGGCCTAACTCAACCTCACATCAAAGCTGCTGATACCTGATATTCTAACACATGACCAACATTCATCATGTCGCAAAACAGTGTGTGAAGGTGAAGATTTTCCTTCTGCCAAATGCGTATGTATATGTTTTGACTTAGTTGTACTCTGGTCTGGCCTAACTTTTCATCTGTCCATGGCAGGACTGTGCAATATTTTTTCTCTTTCCCACAGTATCCTACTCATCACTCCTCCATCATCATGTAAATTTGTACATTGCCAGTTTTTACTGTTTTGTATAAAAGGAGTGAGTGAGTGAAAGAGACAGACATGTACAGACTGAACTATCTGTTCAACAGTGAGAGTTTTCTCAACAGGAGGAGACTTCTGCTACACCTCTACACAGAGTCACTGAGGAACCAGACCACCAGAGTCCAAAACCCCAGGATACAGAGGTTCAGAAATAATGTGGTGTTGAAGGTGTAGAGGTGGATCCATGAGTCAGAGGAGACTCTGCAGAAGGACAGAGAGCCAGCAGGACAGTCCACATACACTGCCACTTTTGTCAGAGACAGAGGAAGATGATGAAGAGGAGGAGGAGATTAGACAGTTATTATGTTATTGTGCCAAAACAGAGTAACCATCATCAGAGCAGAACAGACTCCAGGACTGATCGCTCCTTCCAAAAACACACAGTTTTCTCTGTCTCCTTTCCTTCTGATTCCTCTGTAACTCACTGATATATAAAACCATTCTCTCCACTCGACCTCCCAGTAACATGGCACCAGTCAGACCATCATTTACTACACAGCAGCTGAGGCCAGTAGTCAAATCTGTCTGGATGATCAGGATGATGATCCTCCTCCACATGTGTCACCTTCCTGTTGTTGTTCAGACAGTTTGATCTTTTGTTTACTGTGTTTGTATCGATGGTGGTTCTCACAGAAATCTGATGGAGAGAAGAAGACACAACACAGCTGCAGTTATTGATCTATCACCTGACTCATTGATTGACACTTTTGAAGATGGTTGAATGTGAGCTGCTTTGTTTTCAGGAATCAAATGAAAAACCACACTTACACTTCCTCAGACTTGGTCTCAAACCATCTTGACTCACCAGGCTCCACCCTGAAAGGAGGAGGGGGTCAGACCAGCACATTCTCTTTCAGCATGCAAACATGGACATTACATGGCTCTCTATACACAGATGGTTTGATTATTCTGTTCATTCAGCAAAGACACAAAGGACCTGGAGCCCTTATCTTGGAATTATAGAGTAGGAGGGTATGACATTGAGGAAAAGGTTTCATCATTTGTCTTTCTCCATTTGATATCACTTTTGGGTGTCAGACACAACAAAAGTATCTCAGAATAACAAGATCAGAGAGAGGTTCAGCTGGATTTGATTGATCATGGATATTTTAGAAGACAGAGACATGATCAGAGACCTGATTTCAGCAGATGAATGTCTCTGAGCAGTGTAGATGGTCTTATTATTGTTAAGGATGTTATTAGTGATGCATTGCTTGCATTGCACACTATGTACTCTATAGTGTATAATGCAAAATGCAATGCCCACTATTGTTCTTCTTCAACTTTTAGTGATGCATTGCTTTGCATTGTTCAGAATCTCGGCCCCACACCGCTGAGCGCACACCAACAAATGATAAATCAAAACGTGGCACGCATCTAATCCCCGCTATGCTTGTATTTTTTCTCCAGAATATTCACATGCTTCGTGAAGTATAATTTGTGAAAAACGGAGCAAAATTTTTTTTTCCCATAGAGAATGGCTGGGGTCAAAAATTTCTAAAAAGTCGCAAATTTTCCCCCCTTTTTCAAACATCTACTGCTCCAGCATACTTTCACACCTAGGAAACACCATTACAAACTTTAAAATGTAGACACAAGTCTTGTGTATTCAAGGTGTATTCAACTTTTTCCTAAGTTGTGTAGTTTTTTTAACAGTGAGTTTTTATTGATCATGAGGATTTAAGAAAATCACTCATGATCAATGAGTGTGAACCACGGAATGTTCCAGGCTAGAGTGAGCGTTAGAGGTAGAGGCTTTAAAAAATCTCCTAATTTTTTTTCTTTACACTAACGACTCACGGCCACAAACTTTCCAACAGTGAAACTCTTCCAAAGTTGTAGCCACACTTGTCCCTCTTTCTCACAATGTGTTTAGTTTTTTGTAGGATTTCGGTTTTTCATAGCGTGCCTTTTAGGCGACAAGAGTAGTTTCTCAACTGCTCCATTTGACACCAATGTAAATGGAGAAGAGGATTTTCGGAGAAAAGTAGAAAATACCCTTTTTTAAACCACTGTAAAATCCACATTTTAGACACTAGGACCATAAAATACATCACTGTGTTCCTCAAGGTCTCGTGTGGCTTTGACAGTGTGTGGTTTGTTTGGTTTTGAATACATAGCAGTAGTTTGGCATGTCCAATCGGCCCAAAATGAGCTTGTCAGAGCAACTGTGAGCTGCCCCCACACATAGAGACACATATAGAGACACACAGCTGTGAAACACTAAATGTTTCTAGCTCTTCCTCCCTATCACACACTGTCTGTGGCTGCAGCAGGCCTTCAATCACCTGAGGGTGTCCAGTCTCCAGTGTGGATCCTTCAGTCCAGCAGACAGCAGCTTCACACCCTGAGTCTCCTGGATGATTGTGGCTCAGGTCCAGCTCTCTCAGATGGGAGGGGTTGAGCTCAGAGCTGAGGCCAGAGAAGCTATTAACCTTCCTCTGTGTGATCGACATCCTGACAGCCTGCAGACACACACAGCATCACACAGGAACCCCTCTGTCAACACCTGCTGGTCTGTTTTGTTGTTCTTTTTTTTTTTTAATCATGTTTTTTGTTCTTGGTTCTGGTCCATTTTGGTTTGGGTTCAGTGTATTTAAGGCAAATTCCTAAACATCATCTGTACGATTAAAAAAAAAATCAACAACTGAAGCAAAAAATAAGAGAAAAATAATGAATAATTGTCAGAGTCCAGAAAGTTTTTGCTGAACTTCTTCAAAATTTACTTTGAACAATCCTGCCATAAGTTAGCTGTTTATCCACTGATGTAAATTAGATAGGAGCAAATCATCAGCTAAACAGGTTGATGGATCCTGACCTGAGAGTCTCCAGGCACAGAACACGTGGACTCTTCAGCCCAGCACAGAGCAGCTTCTTCACCCTGAATCCTGCAGGTCATTGTTGCTTTAGGGTCCAGGTCTCCCAGACTAGAGGACTGGGAGCTGAGAACGAGGACAGAGCTTCACAGCTTCTCTCTGAGAGGTTACAGCTGCTCAGTCCGAAGAGGAAACAATGAATAAAAGGTCAAATAACATTTGTGTTAAAAGGACAATCAAAGGAACAAAACTCTCAGTTTGCTCTGCAGCTCACAGCAAACTAACAGACCTTGCATTTGAAAACTGGACCAAACATCAAACACAGATTTGTTCAGTGAAGCAGAAATATCAGCTCTTTTATCCACCCAAGCAACCAATGAGGAGTTTCTTACATTGATGATCATCTTTCATTGGCTCTAATTCAAATCTTTTCTGTTTTATTCTCAACAGGTTGGAGACATGACAGTTACAGTTCAATTCAGTTTTATTTATGTAGCTCCTTCCACAATCAAAATTGTCTCAAATCGCTGTACAGAGACCCAGAGCCTGACCCCAGAGCAAGCACTTAAGGCAGACAGTGGCGAGAAAAACTCCCTTTAACAGGAAGAAACCTTGAGCAGAACCTGGCTCATATGGGGACCCCTCCCTGGATGGCCGGGCTGGGTGAAAGGAGGAAAAGGAGGAAGATAGGACAGCTGGGAATAGGTAGGGACAGCTCTGAGGAGAGAAGAGAGAGAAGAGAAGAAGTGCGAGAGGATCATGGGAAGTCCCCAGCAGCCTAGGCCTATAGCGCACAACTAAGAGATGGTTCAGCTGCTCTGAGCCAGCCCTACCATTGGCTTTATCCTTAACTGTATTAGTGTTCAGAGAAATAATTACTAGTTACTAACTAAAGGTTTAGTCATAATAACTAAAATTATAACTACAAGTATAGTCATCACTATAACTACAGTGATTATAACTATACTATAACTACAAATACCAACTTTGTTAAACAAAAGGTTTTAAGCCTAATTTTAAAATTACAGAGAGGGTGTCTGCTTCTTTTTGAGCCCAAACTGGCTGTTGGAGAGGGGCCTGATAGCTAAAGGCTCTGACCTTCCATTCTACTTTTTTAGAGATTCAGGGAACCATAAGCAAACCTGCATTCTGGGAATGAAGCAATCTGTTGGGACAATATGGTACTATCATCTCTTTTGAGATTTGAAAGAGGCTGGCCATTGAGGGCCTTATATGTAAGGAGAAGGATTTTAAAATCAATTCTGAAGTTAATACAGGAGTAATATGATCTCTTGCTCATTCCAGTCAGTACTCAAGCAGCAGCATTTTGGATCAGCTGGAGGCTTTTTAGAGAGTTAACTGGACATCCTGATAATAGGGGAATTACAGTAGTCCAGCCTAGAAGTAGCAAAAGCATGGACTAATTTTTCAGCATCACTCTGAGACAGAATGTTCCTAATCTTACTGATATTGCGCAGGTGAAAAAGGCAGTCTGGAGGCTAAATTAATGCCATCCAGAGTAACTATATGATTAAATAATCTTTTCTGAGGTGTTTAGGACCAAACACAATAACCGTGGGTTTTGTTCGAATTCAGAAGAAGTAAGTTACAGGTCATCCAGGCCTTTATTTATTTAAGACATGCCTGTAGTCTGACAAACTGATCTGTTTCATCTGGGTTCATAGGTAAATATAGCTGGGTATCATCTGCATAGCAATGGAAATTTATTCCATGCTTCCTTATAATACGTTTAGGGAAGTATGTATAACTGATCCAATCATAGAACCCTGTGGAACTCCACGACTAACTCTGGTATTAGTGGAGGAATCGTCATTAATATGAACAAACTGAATTTATCTGATAGATATGAAAGGATTTTACAAATATTAAATCTGATGAGTTTGTTTCACTTCATGTGTGTTTGTCCAGTTAATTTTGAACCACTAAAAGGGCTGAATCTCCCACACAGTTCTTTTCTATACTGATGTCAACCTGCTCAAATTAAAAGTGAGACTTGGCTCTTTAATGTAGGATCCATTATTTTAATTCAGATTCAATGTGATGAAGTTTCAGAGCTCAGACATGATGATAAGGAATTAAAGAAGAGATGAATTTATTTTCTCCTGCTGAATAAAATAGACACTTACAGAGCTTTGTTAGAGGCTTTGACAACTGGCAGCAGCTTCAGAAGAGCCTCCTCTGAAGCAGAGTATTTCTTCAGGTCAAACACGCCCAGATCTTTTTCTGATGACAGTAACATGAAGACCAGAGCTGACCATTGAGCAGGAGACACTTCATCTGTGGAGAGACGTCCTGAACTCAGGGACTGTTGGATCTGCTCCACTAGAGAACCATCATTCAGTCTTATTCAGACAGTGGAACAGGTTGATGCTTTGCTCTGCAGAGGAATTCTCTTCAATCTTCTTCTTGATGTACTGGACTGTTTTGCTGATTGGCCTGTGAGCCACGTCCTGTCTCGTGTCAGCAGACCTCAGAGAGAGTCTGATTGGTCTGTAGTGAAAGACCCAGGAGGAAGCGGAGGAACAAGTCCAGGTGTCCATTTGACTCTGTAAGGGCCTGGTCCACTGCTCTGGAAGAGCTGTGTTGGATCAGATTTGTCTTTAAACAGTTTAGGCCATTTGGAGGTTGATTGTTCTTCTGACAGCAGATTGACTCCAGACTTAATGAAGGTCAGATGGACATGAAGAGCAGCCAGAAACTCCTGAAGACTCAGATGGACGAAGCAGAACACCTTGTCCTGGTACAGTCCTCTCTCCTCTTTAAAGACCTGTGTGAACACTCCTGAGTACATTGAGGCTGCTCTGATATCGATGCCACACTCTGTCAGGTCTGATTCATAGAAGATCAGGTTTCCTTTCTGCAGCTGCTCAAAAGCCAGTTTTCCCAGAGACTCAATCATTTTCCTGGTCTCTGACTCCAGTGTGGATCTGTCTCAGCTCCTCCATCATACTTAACATTCTTCAGTTTGGACTGAACCACCAGGAAGTGGGTGTACATCTCAGTCAGGGTCTTGGGGCAGCCCTCCTCCTCTCTGGTTTCCAACACATTCTCCAGAACTGTAGCAGTGATCCAGCAGAAGACCGGATGTGACACATGATGTGGAGACTTCAGAAAGTCTTGATGTGGGAGATGATCCTACCTGGCGCAAGCTCCTCCTCTCTGAACCTCTTCCCTGAAGTACTCCTCCTTCTGTGGGTCAGTGAACCCTCTGACCTCTGTCACCATGTCAACACATTCAGGAGGGATCTGATTGGCTGCTGCAGGTCGAGTGGTTATCCAGAGGCCAGCAGAGGGAAGCAGTTTCCCCTGATGAGGTTTGTCAGCAGCACATCCACTGAGGTGGACTCTGTAACATCAGTCAGATCTCAGTGTTGTGGAAGTCCAGAGGAAGTCGACACTCATCCAGACCATCAAAGATGAACAGAGCCTGGACTCTTCAAACCTGCAGAGTCCTGCTTCTTTGGTTTCAGTAAAGAAGGTGATGAACAAGTTCCACTAAGCTGAACTTTTCTTTCTTCAGCACATTCAGCTCTCTGAACGTGAATGGAAATGTTAAGTGTATGTCCTGGTTGGCTTTGTCTTCAGCCCAGTCCAGAGTCAACTTCTGTGTTAAGACTGAGTTTTCCCAATGCCAGCCACTCCCTTTGTCATCACTGTTCTGATTGGTCCATGTCTTCCTGGTGAGGCTTTAAAGATGTCTTCTTGTCTGATGCTTGTTTCTGGTCTGGCTGGTTTCCTGGATGCTGTTTCAATCTGTCTGACCTCATGTTCCTCATTGACCTCTCCAGTCCCTCCCTCTGTGATGTAGAGCTCTGTGTAGATCTGATTCAGAAGAGTTGGGTTTCTGCTTTAGAGATCCCTCAAACACACACTGGAACTTCTTCTTCAGAGAAGATTTAAGTTTACGCTGACAAATTGCAGCAACATGTCCTGAATGAACAAACAAGAAACAACATCAATGACAGATTTATGAAGAAAGTATGACATGTTCATGCCCCTAAAGACATTAGTAAATGTCCCATTTGTCCATCATGTTGAATCTTTAGAGTATGTGTATGTATATTTTATTTTTTACAGCAGCTGTTCTTTAGTTTAGTATCTTGTTTTGGCCATATTGGTCTTACTTATATTTTACTTTCACTTACTGACTGTAATCTTGCTGTTGCTAAATGCAATTTCCCCACTGAGGACTAATAAAGGATTTCTTATTCTTATTCTTAAATCCTCTTACTGCTGTGCAGACAGTCAGCCAGCTCCTCCTGCTTCATTCTCCTCAGGAAGTCCACTGTGATCTTCACAAAGCCTCTCTGCTCCTCCTCCTCTGCTTCTTCATCCTCACCGCCCAACACTTCCTCATCCTCCTCTGACTCTCTGAGCATTCTGGGTAATCTGGACTCACAACCTTCTGGATCTTCTTCAGCTCCTTCTTCACAAAAGTGATAATGTTCTCCTCCAGCAGCTGGGAACAGAAAACTATATGAATGGCACATTCAAAGTAAAACCATGGAGCCAAACATCAGATCCATGTTGGACACACTGGCAATCCACTGGTCTAAAAAGTGCAGCAATGAGATTATTGTCAACACAACAGATGTCAAAGTAGTTGTTGTCCATGTACACAGACCATAAATATGGAGTCCAGGTATTTGATGCTGCTGGGCAGACTGAGCACTGGGAACCTCTGAGTTTCCCTGGTCCACTCTGTGGAGGAATCATGAAGAATTAGCTCACATGATGTTTGCAGCATCTGTGAGCGTTTTATGCTTTGTACACAAACAACAGCTGCTTTTATGTTCTGTGGTGAATGTCCTGATTAAAGCAAACACTACTGTGCTGTGACATTCTCAATGAGAGGAAACAAGCAATCAGTTCTGTACCCTCATGACTGAGAGTCATTAAACAAGTCATGTGCCACTTATCTGTCCAGGGTCATGGGGCACACTGCCACACAGCCCACAATGCACCAAGTCCCACGGCACTTACTACTGGTGGTGGACCCATGGGGAGGCAGTGCCACCCAGAGTGGGGGCTCAAACCCACAACCCCAAGAGACTGAGTCTCGTGCTCCATCAACTGAGCCAACTGTGTGGTCCCTCATTAAACAAGTCCACCTTTAAATGATGAGTTTTAAGGACTCACACTGGGTTTGACAGAAGTCTCACCTTCTGCTACAAGACACTAAATACAAACACTGGAACTGGATAGGTGCTGAGTTACAGGGAGTTTTAGGTCTGATCTGAATGACATATATAGCACATAAGAAGTGCTTTTCTTGAAAAGAGAAACATCAACTTTGCCACTAAAGCCTGTGTTTCAGCCTGATCATGTTCATATACTGTGTCATTCATGAAGCCTGGAGACAAAACACAATCACTTCATCTTTCATAGAAGACCAGTTATACAGGGCAGCTCTCTGATACATTTTAAACTCAGCTGCAGCTCACTTCTTTGCAGCAGAGGGAGGCTGTCCTTTGAAATCAGGGGTAGACGCTTTTGACCTGTCACTCTTCAAGGACACACAGCTGGGCTCCAGGTACAGGAAGTTTGGTCTCTGATGGATCCTGGTGAACACAGAGATTAGGACCATCAGGGACATGGGGACAGAGACAACATATCTATTATTCATACAGTGTTCTCATAGTAAATAAGAAAACATATAGTCAGTTGCAGCTCACTTCTTTGCAGCAGAGGGAGGCTGTCCTTGAAATTAATGAGGCCACCCTTGACCTGTCACTCTTCATGGACATACAGCTGGGCTCAGGTCCAGGTCCAGCAGAGTCTGTGTGCTGCTGCTCTGGCCATTTTCAACAAAAACACACACACAGAGCTTTGAGTGAATAATGATGGTGCAGTGATGTGTGAGTGCTGAGCCTGACATGGGAGAAGAGTCATGGACAGTTAGAGATCCTCATCTCACCTCTGAGCTTTGGTCTGGATCTCATGGTCCCCACACAGACTGCTTTTAGGGAGGGGCTCCTCCTCTGTCCTCACACTGATTCATGATGCTGAATTCACATCCACATCAGCTCACATACACTTTCTACCTTCATCTGGAGAGAAAACACAAATCATTCATCTGCACATCAACTGAAATCCTCCTCTCCATCATTTGTCCTGTAGAAATATCAGCTGCCCTCCACTGATTGGCCCTTCTTTCATATCAGTGTCAGTTGAATGCAGTCAGACAGTAGTGTGAGGCAGAGGAAGCTGCCATCAGCTGCTGTACTTCCACTGTCAGTCCACTAGATGGGGTCATGAAGCTGCAGTGAAGTGCAGAGCAGCACACAGGATCCAGGGACGAGCATTTCCATTCACTGACACACAGACAGACTGAGATCCACTTGTTTTATCTGACACAATCTAAAAATCCTTCTTTTTCAATATCACTTGAGTAAAAGTACACAAGTGTAATCAGTAAAATAAACTGTCAAAAGTCAAAGTGCTGATCATGCAGAATAGACTCATTTAGTTTATACTTCAAATCTTAATCTGAAAAGTAACTGTAGCTGTGAAATAAAATGTAGTAAAACAGTGAAATATTTCCCTCTGAAAAGTTGTCAAGTAAAAGAAGTTTTAGTGCATTCCAAAAGACTTGTACATGCTTTTCAAAATACAAGACTGACAATTTCACTGAAGCCTTTACAATAATATTAAAACTTTTTTGAAAGGAAATCTCTTTCATTTAATAATTGATCATGTTTAATTACAATTTTTACATAAAGAAAGAATCCATAGTCGCTCTAAAGTTTCCAAGCTGATATTTCAGTTTGAGACGCGACGACTGTTTCAAACCTCCTCCTGATTTAAACACACTCCATCCAACTGTAAAACACTGGTAACAAACCAGTTTCTCCAGCTAAAAATAACCAGAACTAGTGACGCCACTGTCAACATTTTCCACAAACTAGACAAAACCATGTCCCTTTAATGAAGACAAATCAAACCAATCAAGAGCTCCACTTACTCATTTTTCCCATGAACTTCATCCTCTGCAGCTCTTTCCTGTCAGTGTAGGAAAGACTCTAGTTCTTCAGTTCAAGCTTTTTTTCATCAAATCAGTTTAACTGATGGTGCTTCATGAATGTGTGTGTGTGTGTGTGTGTGTGTGTGTGTGTGTGTGTGTGTGTGTGTGTGTGTGTGTGTGTGTGTGTGTGTGTGTGTGTGTGAGTGAGTGTGCTGTCTCTTCATTATCCAAATATGCAGTGTGACTGGTTGGACTGAGTCTCAGTCAGACTGAAGCTCACATGCTGAAGTGTTATTAAGACATGAAACCTCCTCATGACTCCCAGTGAACACACACACACACTCTGCTGCTGTTTGATGTTTTCATTATTGATTATTGATCAGTTGAATCAGCTGAGCTCCAATGGAACTAAATTCTCAATTTCAACAATGATGTCTTCAACACAATCATTCAGGCTTCACATTAATGTGGATGGAACTGGACTGTTCACAGAGAAACTACCTATGATCACTGCCCTCCAGTGGTCACTGTCAGTAACTACAACTTTTGAACACAGCACACTGACACTCTTTCCTTGGGCCTGTCAGTATTGGGACGCTGTAACAGTTACAATCAGCTGGAGAGTCTTTAGATAATAACAGACAATAATAGAATTGCAATAGTCCAGACAAACAAACCATGGAACAAAGAATCCAAACAAAGAGTCACTCAAGGGGCATGAGCCTTTGTGAAGCAGAGGTAGCGAGGAGGAACCAGAATCTGTGTATGAGTAAGAGGGGTAGGGGTGAGGGTAGGCAAGCTTGAGCAGGTCAAGGCAGGGGAGTTGGTACACTGTAACCAACTAATGCTGAGAAAACTCAAATTATTAACATAATAAAAGAGATATTTGAATTTTTCTCAGCTTGAAACTACCGCTAAGTTGACATGGACGTCAGTAGGCCCAAAAAAAAAAAAAAGAATAGTTAACAACTATATTTGTGGTTGTTTCTATGAATTCAGTGTAAATTCAGAGCAACATAGAGAGTAACATCCAATCCGCTTTTTTCATTGAGAAAGCCGAAATTAACAGTAATCCAGTCCATGTTTTGCTGCTCCCTTGAACAGGAAATCAAGGCGATGCGCTGCTCAAGCGAGAGTCAGATACGTTCTGTCTAATCACGAGAAGATGCCTTGTTAATAAAAATCCATTCCACGTTTTTCAGTATTACTCTTTCACTGGTAGACTGCACAGACTGTATGGTAGTGACGGTAGTGACAGATGTTTGTTATGATTAAAATAAGCGCCACAGCAACAAAATGGATATTCGGAGGTTTCTAAAGAAGGAAGTAAGTCATCGTTGCTGTAGGTAGTAATTAGTTAACTCCAACAGCACAGAGTCCCTTGTCAGTAATAAACCAATGTATCCTCCCTGTTCTGACAAATAAAACCTGGCTGTCAGCCATCATGTTACCAATTTAACATTCTGTGCTTGCCTAGCCAAATGGCTACTGTAACAGTCAAGGCCCACAGTGTTACAGTAAACAAAAGTAGTAAGATAAATAAATAAAGACAGTATAAACATAAACAGTATAAACACACAATTAGTTATATTTGCAGTTTTACAGACAGTTCTCTGTCAGTTCCCCCAAAGTGGCCAAGCCCCTCTGTTTCAAAATCCTAGTGATGTCCCTGGTGGTTGACTTTTACAAGTTTAGACCAGAGTTCTGCCAATTTGGTTCTTCTTCTTCACTCCAATTATAATATTCATATGAGACTAACAGTAAGATTCTTCCTCCAGTACCATGTATATCTACCGTAACCAAACAGATATTCTTATTGAATAAAAACATAATTATTGCTTTAGTGAGAAAAGAATTTGCTTTTTATAAAACAGGGAAATTTAATATTGCGCTGTCAAAATATTTAAAGAGTGACCAATAAATAAATGTTTCTAAAGTTAGCAGCATATTCATTGTTACGATATTGTAAACACATTGGTGAATAGGTACACACTGAAGTGTTGCTCTAAGTGCACCACAATAACTGAACCGGGAAGCGTGTACTCACATTACAATATTGTTGACTGTAACAAAGCTTCCTAAGTCAAAGTCAACTTTATTGTCGAAACCATATGTACAGGTCATACACAGGTTTTGAAATTGCAGTGCTCCCTAGGCCCACAGTGTTACGGTAAAAGATAAATAATTAAAGACAGTATAAACATAAATAAACATAAGCAGTATAAACACACAGTTCCATCAACAATACACACAGTATAAACAGTATAAACATATCTCAGTAGTTGAGAAGAGAGTTGTATATAATACAAAAATCAGTGACACAAAAGAATTTGTGTAATTTTTAGCTCAAATTATGTAATTTAAGCAGTAACAGGGTTATATAGCAGCAGCTGGATGTAAGTGCCGGTGCAGGTCTGTTTCAGCCCAGTGGTGTGTGTGTGTGTGGGAGTGAGTCCATATTTCCGGGGGGGTTCAGAGGGGGGATGTGGGTGAGGGTCTAGGGTTCGTGTGTGCGGGGATCCTCAGGGGGAGAGACGGCAAGGCAGGGAGAGAGTTCAGCATCCTGACAGCATGGTGGACAAAACTGTCTCTCAGTCTGCTGGTTCTGGCCCGGAGACTCTTCAGTCTCCTTCCGGAAGAAGCTGTTGGACGGGTGGGCGGGATCACCTGCAATGCAGAGGGCTTTGCGGATGAGACGAGTGTGGTAGATGTCCTGAAGGGAGGGGAGAGAGACACCCATGACCCTCTCAGCTGCTCTCACTACGCGATGTAGCTTCTTCCGGCAGGACACGGTGCAGGTGCTGTACCACACAGTGATGCAGCTGGTCAGGATGCTCTCTATGGTGCCCCTGTAGAAACTGCACATGATGGGGGCTGGGGCTCTGGCTCTCCTCAGTTTACGGAGAAAGTAGAGTCGCTGTTGGGCTTTGCTGGTCAGTGATGCAGTGTTATTTGACCAGGAGAGGTCTTCTGAGATGTGCACACCCAGGAACTTGGTGCTGCTCACTCTCTCCACAACAGCGCCATTGATGGTTAGTGGGGTGTGCTGGGCGTGCGCTCTCCTGAAGTCTATGACGATCTCCTTTGTCTTCTCCACGTTCAGGGAGAGGTTGTTGACACTGCACCACTCCGCCAGGCGGCTCACCTCACTCCTGTAGTATGTCTCATCGTCGTTGTTGATGTGACCTACCACAGTTGTGTCATCTGCAAACTTGATGAAGAGGTTGGAGCTGTGTGACGGTGTGCAGTCATGGGTCAGCAGGGTGAAGAGGAGGGGGCTCAGCACGCATCCTTGGTAGAATAGAATAGAATAGATCTTTATTGTCATTGTCACAGGTACAACGAAATTTAAAGTGCTCTCCAGTCAGTGCATAAAAAAATATTAAAAGAATAAATAAATAAAACATATAGTAACATTAGCAGCATACATAACAGACACACGCAGTCATACACAGCAAATCATTGCCTAAAAACAGAGTATTGCATATTTTTTTTGCAGTATTGAGGGTTGTTATTGCAGTTGGATAAAACTGTGTTTGAGTTTGTTTGTCCTTGCATTTATTGACCTGTACCTTCTGCCTGAAGGCAATAGTTCAAACAGGAAGTGACCGGGATGGCGGGTGTCCTTTATAATGTTCTGTGCTTTTTCAAACAGCGAGAACTGTGTAGTTCTTCCAGTGTGGGGAGAGGGCAGTAAACCATCTTTTGGGCAGTGTTGATGACCCTCTGGAGTGCTTTCTCCTCTGAGCCGCTGTGCAGCTGGTGTACCATACACACATGCAGTATGTTAGTATGCTCTCAATGGAGGCACGATAAAAGGACACCAGCAGTCTTTGTGTGATGTTATTCTCCTGAGTATCCTCAGGAAGTACAGTCTCTCCTCTATGTGGACACCCAGGAAGCGGAAGTCTGCCACCTCTCCACACAGTCCCCATTGATGGTTAAAGGTGTGATCTCTGTTTCTTTTCTCCCAGTCTATGATGAGCTTCTTTGGTTTTTGAGGTTTAGGAGCAGGTTGCTTGCCCTGCTCCATGTTGACAGTTACTCCACCTCATCTCTGTAGGCAGAGATGAGGTGGAGCACCCCCCCGGAGATGAGTCCCACCAATGTAGTGTCATCTGCAGATTTCACCATTTTGTTGCTGTGATGAACTGGGGGAGCAGTCGTGTGTGTAGAGGGAGTAGAGCAAGGACTCCAGCACACAGCCCTGGGGAGAGCTAGTACTGAGGCTTAGGGCTGTGGATGTGGTGGCCCACTCTGACCCTCTGTCTGCGGTCAGAGAGGAAGCTGTCTATCCACATGCAGATTGAGTGTGAAGCCCCAGGTCCCCTAGTTTGACCACTAGCTTGTGAGGGGGAGGATGGTGTTGAATGCAGAGCTGTAATCTACAAAGAGCATCCGCACATAGCTCCCTTGCTGCTCCAGGTGTGATCGTGCAGTGTGAAGTGCTGTGGCTATGGCGCCCTCTGTGGACCAGTTTGCTCTGTAGGCGAACTGGTGGGGGTCAAGGCTGTGGGTAGGGCTGCTGTGATGTGACTACGGACCAGTTTTTTCAAAGCACTTCATCACCACTGGAGTGAGTGCCACTGGTCGGTAGTCGCTGGAGGCTAGAAATGTGGTGCTTCTTGGGCAGGGGGACTATAGTTGAGGATTTCAGGCAGGGTGGGACAGTGGATTGTGCCGGGGACTGGTTGAAGATCTTGTGAGGATTCCAGCCAGCTGATCTGCACAGTCCTTCAGCACGTGTCCCGGGATGCCATCAGGACCAGCTGCCTTTCTCGGGTTGGACTGCCCGTAGCGTCGCCTCACCTCATGCTCTTCGATTTTGAGGCCTCTGCCACTGTGGGCCACGTGGTGCAGTGGTGCTGACTCTGATGCTTTGACCTCAAAGCGGGCAGGTAAAGAAGATGTTCAGCTCCTCTGCCAGCCGGGATCACCTCCAGCAGCTCCAAGGTTGGTCCCTGTAGTTGGTCAGATGCTGAACTCCTGCCACACCTGCCTGTTGTTGTTACTGCTCAAATTGTCCTCTATCCTCCTCCTGTAGTCTGCCTTAGCCTCTCTGATGCCCCTCTTCAGGTTGGCTCAGGCTGTGCTGTAGAGGCCTTGTTGCGGACCTCCATGCAGTAACTTTGGTAACTTTCACCAGTGCTGTCTCTGTGCTATGATGAACTCTAAATCCTGACTGAAAAACTTCAAACAAACCGTTCCTATGTAGATGATCACACAACTGAGTTGCAACAGCCTTTTTCAAGAATTTTAGAATTAAAGGGAGATTGGATATGGGTCTATAGTTTGCCAAAATGTCAGAGTCCAGAGAAGGCTTTTTAAGTAAAGGTTTGATAACTGCAACCTTAAAAGCCTGTGGAACATATCCTGTAACCAACGAGAGATTTATCTGATCTAATATGTGAGTGCCAATCAAAGGCAACACATTTGTGTCCCAGAATATGATGATATAGTTTCATCTTTAACTTTCACCATCAGCTTCCCTACTCCATCTTTCAGATAACAGGTGTAACTGTTATCTCAAGGTGTGTTTTGGTATTTTAACTGTCAAAGGTGCAACAGTATTATAAAGTTCTCTGAGCTTATATTAAAATGAGGTGAAAACTTCATGTACTGTATAAAAGATTAGGAAGTAAAACTCCGTCATCAGGGCTGATTAGTTTAGTGCTGATGGTACAAGAATGAGCTCAGATCCAGAAGTGATCAGAGATAAAAGCCTAGAAAGCAGATAAACTTTCTGCATGGATTCCTCTCCCAACAGAGAGTTACTGTAAAATCAACTTTCAGCTGCAAACTAGAAATCTATCAAATGATCAGGGTTTCTGCTTCAGTCCAGCCAATCCTGCTGCTGAAAACTCATCTGCCTAAGTGTCCTTTATTATGGACAACTGAGCCGATGTGTCCTGTAGAAACAGCGGCTGACAGGATCTGATCCATGCCAGGCTGAGTGGAAGTGTGTGTGTGCAGCATGAGAGAGGCTGGTCTGAGGTCAGGCCTGAGATGAGGTGAAGAGAGCTTGGTCATATTAGCAGATGGAGTCTGAGCAGCTTCATGCTTCATGCTCTGTGGGATGCAGAGAAGAGACCAACATCCAGCAGAGAGAACACTTCACACAGAAAACACTGTCTGCTCAGAGTAGAAGAGACAGAAAGCCACAGAAAAATAGAGAGTGAGAGTAAAGAGCACATTATTCACCAAACCCAGAGAAACTCACAACTGATGAACAAAAACTCTTCTGAAACCTGGAATGTGTGAAGCACAGAAAGAGCAGAGATAGGAAGAACCCACTGAAACCACTCTCTGATTTCATTTCATATTCCTCTCACACATGATACATCTACCTGCATGGTGAAGGTGTGTAAGTGTGAGGCTGTTTGAGGATGCAGGGGGCTGTCTCTATATGATTTGCAAGGAAGTGATCTAAGTGACATGTTTTAACTGAGAAGGACAAAAAGTCAATGATTTAGGAGAAAAGGTGAAGCTTAAAGGCTTCAATCTAATGTGTAAACTGTACAACAAACTGAACAGCCAGTGGAGACTTTCATTTATGTTCATTCAGAGATTCTGTGAAGGTGAGAGGACATGTTACGGACTGACAGGAGACAGAAAGACACTTTCCAGTCATTTCTACCAGCAGTCAGCAGACAAACACTCATGAGAGCACCTTTACACCTCACTCTGACAAAGAGACACAGCCCAGTTCTGCCTCTGCACAGCTCTGCTGGGAATTTAAGAGGAAACACAAATGATTCATATTAACAACTGACAATCATATCAGATGAATTCAGTCCATAAACACTGAGATCTTCTACTCCACTCATTTTTTTTTTCCCATAACAGTAACATATCATAGAGCTCCACAGACGTTCTTCAGCACAGCTCACATCAGTCTTTACCAGACTTACAGATTGTTAGAACTCTACTTAGAGACAACCTGCTTCATACAAGATCTTCCTCATCATGGTAATAATAATGAACACATGGTTCATGTTGAACAGACATGGTTTGGTTTGGTTTAGACACAAAACTACTTGGTTAGGTTTAGAGAAAGATCATGGTTTGGATTAAAATAAGAACCTTCAACAAGAGGTTGAATGGAAAAGTTAACAGATGCTAAATTCTTAGCACATCAGGTGAAAAGAGTCTCCAAAAGTTTGAATGGGCCACAGGGCATCTTAGTTTCCTGGAGTCTGTTCCTGACTTTTCTCTCTTTACACTTAGAGAGGTCTGATGTCTGGACACTGTGAAACTGCTGCCAGAGATGAAGCTACTCTTTGTTTTGAAAGGTCCCAGTTAACAGACAGGCATGATATTCTGGAGGACTCTGCCAAGATTTTATGGTGCTGCTGGAAATGCTGCTTAATAAAAATGGAGCTACTTGTTAGTTTCTGTTAATGACGTGAAAGTCTGGACTATCACAGTATATGTGTTAAAGAATCTCAAGTCCAGAAAGTTTAGTTACAGTGTGGGTGTGGGTGGAAAGGCTCACCTGAACAGGGAGGATCTAAGAAGATGATAAGAGGATGTGTGTTCTCCACAGATCCTCCTTTGTTCTCAGCCATGCTGCCACACCAGTAAGTCACTCCACATTATCTGCTGTTTTTGTTTGCCTCTGCTTATATTTTAATTTATTTATACCCAATTCTGTTGAGTAACATTTGTGGTATATTAATTTCTTTGTTTAATTAGATTATGTGACAGACTATTACTACTTTTAGGCCTTGGTGGATGCATAAAATATGTAAGCAGATTATTTCCTTTTGTTCACTTAGCTGGTTGTGACATGTGTGGCAGTATTTTGATTATGTATTCCTTTATACAGAAAATCATCCATTCATTCATCCATTCACCCATCCATCCTTCCCAGATGTTTGAAATGGCTCTTGGATCTGTGTGTTTAACCCCCTTTTAACCTGCCATGGAACCAAATCCACCAGAACATGTTTTACATTTTTACCTGCTGTGGTGCCACATATTTTTCTAAATACAGGATGTCTTAAATGTATCCCTCAAAATTAGAAATATAAAAAGCTGCACAAAATAATTTTAAACCACAATAAATTTGAGTGTATTCATTGGCTAGTTTCTGAGATACACTCAAATTTATAAACTAAGACTAAAACAATACAAACACCCGCTATCTGGATTATACTACTTTTATTGTGTGCGCTGTTTATGGATTTTTATGACTTTTTACTGGTTTTCTGCACACCCACTCGTGGAAGAGAACAGCTCTCTGAGATATGTTTAAAGTTTGATATGTAAGTGTTACTCCTCTGGTTTAATATGCAAAAAAATATTGCTTTATCTTATGTGGTTGCAGTTTTACGGCATTTAAAACTGATATGCAAAAGAGATCGCTTGGCGCTCCCGTCGGTTTAACCCCTTAAAGATCGCATGGCGCCTCCCGCCGGTTTAACAGGGTTAAGTGTGCACACCAGACAGAGGTCCAAACCCTAAAGACAGTCTTTTACATGGTCCTTCGAGCTGGATGGACCTCTAGACTGGGTATGGATCCTAGAGCCTGCTCAGACGAAGAAGCACATGGAAGGCCACGGCGAGAGAGGAGGCCACCTGGTTACCTCAGAGACTACCAAACCCAGCTTTACAGCCAGGCCCTTGCACAGGATGGAGCAGCCTGTCCTTCACCTCAGAAGCCGTCCTTTTAAAGCAAGAACTGGCACAGCTGAAAGGTATTGTAGCAGAACTCAGACACAGACTTGACCACTATGAGCAGAGTTTTGGGAGGAGATGAATTTGAAGAACAAAGTGGTGATGAATCCTGTGAAGGAGCATGTGTACAACAGGACAAGACTTCTAATCCAGAAACCCATGACCCATATACATATAAGTCACATTCAGAGCCTGCATTATCAGAGTCTGTACAGAAACCCAGGCAATTTCCCAGAGAATTTCCCAGTCTGTTCAGACACTGCCATGTCAGGGGAGACATGAGAGACGCCTGCAGCCTGTCACCACACAATTAACTACCACAGGTGACAATATGACCCAACCTGAAACAAAAGGGACTGAGGGTCCATACCACAGATCTGTTGCACAAGAACCTCTGCTTAGATTACCCGAACTTCCTTTACCCACCAGTGTGATGCCCTCAGCTTACACAATTACCAGCCAGTGGATCTTAGGCAGCAAATATTCCAGGCAGGCACCCCAGACACATACTCCCCCAGTTTTCCAGCCTCTTCCCAAGCATTATACAGTCTGCCATATTCTACCCAGGTGTCTGTAGCCCAACAGCAGCAAAGTCAAGTGCCACAATCCCATGTGTACCCAAGCACACTGCCCCAACCTGTGCACTCCAGAGCCAACCATCCTTACCCCTTGTGCATTATACTTAAGCCCCCACAGTCTCTGTACAGCACACGCCAACCCCATTAGCACTGCAAAGCCCTCTACAGGCAGAGTATGGGCATTTCACTCATACTGCCCAAATGCAACCTCATGTTTACTCATCCCAGTCTGCATATCCCTTCAATCACAATTATCCCTCCTGCTCTTCCTTTTCAGTTTGTTCCCATGCATCAGCACCAGCTTACTCTCCCACCAGCCCCAGCTTTGCTTAAATTCTAGTATGAACATAATTTAACAGCACAACAATTCACTATATTAATTATTGTGATGAGGTAATGATAAAGTATAAGGTAAAGCGTATAAATGAGCTAAAGGTGATCAAATTAATCTGAACTAGTACAATTAAAATCCATTTTCACTGCTTTTCCTCAAATATATAAATATTTTAATAGAAAAAATAAATTGAGGAGTGTCAAAATGCAGTCCCTTTGGTCGCCCTGGCAATAACCCCTCAGGAAAGGAAGGAAAGTGGGTCCTTGACTGGAAAAAAGTTGACGGAATCCTAAGTAAGCTTTCTCAAAATTAGGCTTTGTGTGTTTTCAGGCCAAGATAGTGGGGATAATGATTATATCCAATCAGGACAGTGTAGCAATGATTACTATCAGAATAGAAGTTTAGCACTAGAAATGAATGTAACCAATGTGTAACTCTTAGCTCAGTGAGAATAACACTTGACTGATCTGCTCAGCTTCAACTCAAGGAGCGAGGGATGGGTTAGTACAAAAGGTGAACACAGGGAATTTATTTTCACAGTTGACAACCCAAAAAAAAAAAAAAAAAAAATCAGAATCACAGTTTAGATTCAATCCCCAACCTATTAAAACAAAACTAGAAATAAATTGTCTCTTCACAGCTTATCGCTGTCTGACTCCAATGTTCATCTGGTTGTCCAGTGTATAGTGTATATGTGGGCTACCCGGGTAGGATGTGTGGTTGAGTGTATGTATGCTTGTATGCTGGCTGCAGCCTAGATCTTATCTGCTTCAGGCATCTGGAAGATGACGAAGACGAGAATCCCAATCTTTTCCGACCCTGTCTCACGTCGAACAGGGACCCTGGATGATAGCCACGCTGTCCCAGAATGGAGATTCAGCAACTCAAAAAAACCAATCTGCCATAGCAGGAAATAAAATTAATTATCAATCGTTTACTGTACAGTATCATATCTCTATTGTTCTCTTTGAATTAAGTGTAATAACAATACTGTGAACATCAACAAAATGATGAATTGTACCGAGACATTAAAACCTCAGACACCATTAATGTTTCTTTTTAACAGTATTAACAGATCATGTTACACAACTTATTCTTTTATCTCTAATCAATCGTGTCTTTCCTATTTACGTTTATACTTATGCAATTTCTTTTTTTTTAATCACATAAACATGAAAATTTTCACAGTTTATATCATGACAATAACAAAATAAAACCCGATACAGGTACCATTCATAAGCATTAACCCATATAACATATTCTTTTGACTCTCCGTATCGAACATGGCGCCCTGAAATGGCGCAGTAACATATTACCGTACGTCCATGAAAATAAATACATTCTTAAACCCGCAGAACTCTGCTTATTCTCCCGTTACAACATCTCCATACATTTACATTTTACCCCGATTGGTTTTTAGATAGTTGTAAAGATTCAATATTACTTAATCACGACCGAACTGAAAAGTTACATCTGTTAGCAACTTAGCCTGCTAAATTAAGACACTCACCGGAGTCCTCGAACATATATCACAACAAAAAACAAATCCTCCGGTCGTAGTGGTCTGGAACTCCCTGACAACAACTTCAGACGTACCCGGACTCAGGAACATGAAAATGAACAATATTTCATTCATAAAAGATCATTATCTTCACTCTTGGCTGTATCGCCGTTTTGCTAACGTCAAGTTCTGCTGGAGCATCTTGATCCCAGCATGCAACGCTCACGCCCACTGAACTTACGCATAGCACGTACATAGAACGCCCTCTAGCGGCTATTTCAAACTATGACAGTCACCTCAAAACACAGTTCTCCTCATACATTTATATCTTAAAACAAAATAAATCTAAAATAAAGTTAGTAAACCCAAAACTGTATTTTATAGGGGTTACATGAAGTTTTATCCAGTATCACTTACAGCACCTTTAAGGATAACAGACTGTTTACATTTATGTTTATGATTGGCCCTAAGAACTAACTTGTTTTGCAATTCTTTGAACTGAAATGGACGTCACACAGTGTTATGTTCTTTTAACCTGAAGTGTGGTTGTGAATTGTCTATGCGGTAATTCTTTTTGTCAAATTAGTCATGCCAGATTTTAATGCTCTTATCTTACAGCTTATGTCCTGAGATGTGCAACTCTACCTGGTTGGGAACAAATCAAGGAGGCCAAGCTCAAGAAAAGCTTTGTCAACAAATGTAGGGCCAGAGCAGGTTCTAAGGAGTAGGCCACTGCTATAGTCTACAGTATGTGGACTGCTTTCTCTCTCACCCTCTCAAAGGGGTGAGTAGATGATGACTGAATTTTTGTTTTTGTATTTAATTTATTTTTATTTTTGTATCTTATTTATGTTTTATATATTTGTATTTTGTTTTCATGTTTAAAAAAGTCTAAATGCTGCTACCCAAATACTCATGGTGTACTGATACACCACTGTACTGTACTAATGGTGTTACCCCAATAATAGTGTTAAACTTTTCAGTTTTAAGTATTGTTTTTACAGTTAATTCTAATTACTACAATAATTAATTTTAAATTATATTCTCAATTTATTCTTGTATTTCTTAAATATGGCTCAGATATAATTCTCATAAATAGCTTCAGTAAGTCATTTAAGAGAAATAATCAAGACATGGAAGAGACATTGGACACACAAGGATAATATCTCTCTTTTAGGACTCATAAACATCTCAGATTCATCTCATGTTATTCTCTTTAATTCTCCTTCAAAATAACCAAGACAATTGAGATCGGGGCATACAATTATGAGATCTTCTGTTTATCCCACTTCTCAAGTATTGCTCAAATAGTTATCTCAACTGAACCTTGTCTTAGTGATGTCTCTTTTTAGCTTATCTCATGCTCCTAAAGGACCCTTAGGAGAAGTACCTCAAAAACAAATGATCACAGAATGATACGAATATGAGAAGCTCAAACTAATCTCAAGAGACGAGATTGAACAGATGAGCAACACATTTCCTATAGGCTGACTTAGACAGTTGTTATGAGTATTGCAAGAACAGCACAGTAGACTTGCAACATTACAACATGCACAAGAGAACTCAACCACAAACAAGTATTGTCTGTGAGGGCAAGGTCAGAGCCAGTGTTGCTTTGTCACACTACTCATACTGACAAATGTGCAGCACAGAGAAAAGTCAAAACACAAAGTATTACAAAATATCAGACACATAAACTGCATAGAGAGACAGTCAAAGCACAAAGTGGAAGCTTAAAATCAAAGAGCAATGTGTAGTGTTTGATTTTGTTATGGAACAGTTTCTAGAAAAAGGGAAACATGGACCAGATTTTGTGTATTGTGTTTGTTTGTGTCTGTTTTTTAGACATCAGGTGTTGACATGTAAAAGGGAGGACTACAGCAGGAAAGCAGGAGTAGATTCCATTGCACAGACATGCATTACTGAGGAATATTTGCACAGTTGTAATGAAGCTTGTAATGTGTCATGTGTTCTGAAGGAATTCAGTCAGGGGTTCTCTCTGGATCTGAGAGGTGCCTGCTGAAAGCACAACTAATAATCTGCAGTTGGCTCCTATTCCTGCAGAGCTGAAATGTCTGAACACTTTAGAGCAACACCTGATAGCTCTTCACATACCTTTTATGAAAATGGTTAATTTGCCTAAAGGCAGCCAAAATGGTGCACGGACCTGTAACATGTGTGCCAGCTAATGTTGTGCATACAATCTGTTGTCTCGCTCAAATATGAAGGGTCTCTATTTCCAGTAAAGCTGAAATGTAAATTAACATTATAAAGGCCACTATGAGTATCAACATATTAACACAATGCACATTAGCCACGTTGTTGTATATATATAAATAAATATATATTTTTGTGCCACAGCGTGATCGAGCCGTGGCCTTTGAGGCCCAAGCCCTCTAATTCTACTGGCGTAGCTGCACCTATGCCCAGGTGAGAGTGGTATGTATGGGTTCGGTTATTCCTCAAAGGAATAATCTGATTATTATTATTATTATTAAGGAGGACAATCGGTCAGCCTTAAAGAGATTCTGGCAAACCGTCCGGCGCCTCAGGAAGGGAAGCAATGCTCTACCAACACTATAGTGGAGGTGGAGAGCTATTGACCTTGACTGGGGACATTATTGGACGGTGGAAGGAATTCTTTGAAGATCAACTCAATTCCACTGTTACGCTTTCCGTTGAGGAAACAGGGCTGGGGCTCAGGCGGACTCATCCATCACCCAAGCTGAAGTCACTGGCGTGGTCAAAAAGCTCCTTGGTGGCAAGGCACCAGGGGTGAATGAGATCCGTCCCAAGTACCTCTAGTCTCTGGATATTGCAGGACTGTCTTGGTTGACATGAGTGTGAAGCAGCTGGGATGAGAATCAACACCTCCAAGTCTGAGGCCATGGTTCTCAACCGAAAAGGATGGCTTGCCCTCTCGGTTTGGAGGAGAGTTCCTTCCTCAAGTGGAGGAGTTTAAGTATCTTGGGGTCTTGTTCACAGTAGGGGAATGACAGAGTGTGAGATTGACAGGCGGATCGGTGCAGCCTCTGCAGTAATGCGGTCGATGTACCGGTCCGTCGTGGTGAAGAAGGAGCTGAGCCAAAAGTGAAACTCTCAATTTACCAGTCAATCTACGTTCCTACTCTCACCTATGGACATGAGCTTTGGGTCATGACCAAAGGACAAGATCTCGGATACAAGCAGCCGAAATGAGTTTCCTCCACAGGGTGACTGGGCGCTCCCTTAGAGATAGGGTGAGGAGCTCAGTCATCCGGGAGGAGCTTGGAGTACAGCTGCTGCTCCTCCATATGGAGAGGGGCCAGTTGAGGTGGATCAGGCATCTATTAAGGATGCCTCCCTAGGGAGGTGTTCTGGGCATCTCCCACCAGGAGGAGGTGTTCTGGGCATGTCCCACCCCGAGGAGGCCCTGGGGAAGACCTAGGACACACTGAGGGACTATGTCTCTGCTGGCCTGGGAACACCTCGGGGTTCCCCGGAAGAGCTTGAAGAAGTGTCCAGGGAGAGGGAAGCATGGGCGTCCCTGCTTAGACTGCTGCCCCGCGACCTGGCCCCAGATAAGCGGATGATGATGATGAATATTTCTGATGTGCCCTCTCTTCTAGCATCCTGGCACTGCTTGGCCTGCCACTGGCTACCAGTCACGGGAGAAACTGCTGTTCAGTTCTGTTGTATACTGTGCTGTTCTGTCTTACTCTGTTTCTGTTTTATCATTCTGTTCTACTGCCGTCCGTCCTTTTATGCGGTCCTCCTCGGCGCTGTGCTGGTCATCGAAGAGTCCTGAGCCGGTCTACTCCACGAAACCCCACAATATTTTAAATTGTGAATACTTTGTTTCCTTTTCTTATATCATTTCTCTTGAGTTATTCAGATTGTAGCTTTTTGTTTGTTGTATTTGGGGGTTTTTTGGTCTATTTGAATTTTTTTTTTTTTTTTATTTAGTCAGCACTATGTGTGAAGCACTTGGCCTGTTTTAATTTTCTTTTTCTTTTAAACAGGTGCCGAGGCCAGAGATGGCAGTTGATCCCTGGTGGTGGTATGCTTCACAATTCCTTTTTGTTGGTGTCTTGGTGTCATGGGTGATTAGTTTTATGGACCTTCCCTTTTGATTTTCCCTGCCGCCGTGGTAAGCCCTTGCCCTCTTTGCACTCCTAGGCCCAAGTGCTGGTTTGATGGTGGCTAACCTCTTAGTGCCTGACCTGTAGTCTTCTTTTTGATATTTCCATTTTGTTAATTATTTGTGTTAAATAAAGTTATTGTTTCTTTTAAACCCTCCTACACTGTCTCTTGCCCGATTGGTATGAAGAAACTGTAACTCTGCACTTAGTATAGCTTAGAAATTTCCTGGGGTGACATTCCCCAGGTGGCGTTGTCGCAACACCTCTTTCCTTAAGCCTCCTGTCACCACAGCAGATATGTGGATGACTGGTTTGGTTGATCGTTACAAGAACAGGCCAAATGATCAAGTGTTTGACAATATGTGTTTAGCCACATTTGCTTCTGAGTATCGTGTACTCAGTAAAACTGAGAAATGTAAAAGTCAGATTAGACTGACGAATAACTGTGGGCACATAACTAAACGCACACGTACACAGCCTGCAGTTGTACGTCAGACATGTTTCTCTGAGACAAAAACCCTGAGGTGTATTAGCATTCTGCAGTTGTTTGTCCCATATCGTGTAGATTCACAGTTGAAACCTCCAAAAAGTCTTTATAGAGTTTGATGACAGCAAAGTGGGGCAAACAGGAGAAGACAGAGAGGCAGCATGTCAGATGATTTGCAAAATTCCACACCAATTGAACCAGAAGAAGAGACAGTTTCAAAGAAACGTGGAAAGTGTCAACAATTTCCACTTAAACTGGCATATGCATGCACAGTACACAAAGTGCAGGGCCTCGCTGTTGATAAAGCAGTGGTGAGCTTTAAGAAGATCTTTGCACCAGGTCAGGCGTGTGTAGCACTAAGTCGTGTCGGGTCATTATCAGGGTTGATTGTTCAAGATTTTGATGAGAAGTGAGTCTATTGTAAAGAGGACGTGACAGAGACAATAGCAAAGATGACTCCACTTTTCACAGAGTCTATAACAGAACACACATTATGTACATCCACATTCAGTGTGTTTCGAATGAATGTTCAAGGTTTTGAACATCAGATTTAAGAACATCAGTACATTTACATTGTAACTGCATTGCTGTCACAGAGACATGGCTGTGTGCTCAAACCTCTTCCCTCTACCCTTCAACACGTACAACCAACAACAGAAAGAGGCACACTAATTGACCATGTTTATGTGAACACACAGCAGTACAATGTACATGCCAAAGTTATGACAATGTATTTCCTAACCCTAACGCATGAAGACTAATACAGTACAAATATAGTTTCTCAGCTAAAAGCCTGTGATATTGCCAAACCCTGGCCAACATTGTATGTATGTATTTCTTCATGTATTTGTATATGTATGTATTTATAGATTAAAATAAATTATAATAAATATAATATATGTATGAATGCATATAAAGATTGGAATAAAAAAAATAAAGAACAGAAAAGAGATAATGACAGTGGTCAGCATCCTGAGGACAAAGGGTTGAAGGCTTGGTTAAATCCACTTGACAGAGATTTATTTCTGTACTTCAGAAGGTCAGATTCAGAACTGATTTTCTTGACTCCATGTTTCCAAAGGAACAACTCTCTGAAACACTAAATCATTTCCTGAAGTACATGACACCATAGATGATCTGATACACAGAGAAGACTGTGAGATCCTCTGGTTAATGCACCTGTGCACATTTTTATCTCCCTATCTCTCTATCTCAGTAAAAACTCTGCCTGAGATCATCTCTCCTCCATATGTCAGACCTGCTGCTGTCAGTCAGGAGAGATTCAGACATTCGTTTGTACCAAACCTCATTCAACCTCTGATGTTTTCTCTTTTTCTTTGGAGATGACATCTCAAATACAATTTATTCTTTTAAAAATTATCACTACATTTTGAAACACATCATGTGCTTTAACATCCAAATGATATTGAACTGCTTTATTCTCAAATGCAACCCTTTTAGTTTATCAGGCACAGCACTGAACCACATTACCTTCATTTTTTTCTGGTTTCTATGAACAAGTGAAGGGTCATCAGATGTGACAAATTCAATGTGACTCCTGCTGCAGGAGGTTGTTAAAAGGGCGAGACAGAAAGAGAAAAAACAATGCTAATATCAGAGTGTGAAAGTACAAAGATGGTGTGAAACTGTTTGGAGCTGCTCATGTTTTCTTCTCTGACATGTCAGTTTTTTAGAACAGCCTGCTCCAGACAGACATACATCATTCACCATGTCACACTCTTTCCATTTCATAGTGATTGGTTTAACTGTTCTTCAAGGGAAGTTCAGTGACTTGGAAATTCTCTTGTATCCAGCCACTGATTTCTGCTTTTCAATCCCATTTTCTCAGAGACACTCAGTGTTGTTCTGTCTTCATGGTGGACAGTTTCTCTGCTCACTCACCAAAAGCTGGATCCTCCAGATGCAGGTGTATTTATACTACAATCACCTGAAAGCCCTTGGCTGCACACAGGTGATCTCCATTTATCTAATTATGTGACTTTTCAAACCAACTGGCTTCACCACTGATGATTTAGATGTGTCCTGAATGTTTTGTGTTTTACATTAATAATGAATTCAGATCACATTATTGAGATCTGTTTAACTTTGTCTTCAAAGGGACTTTTTCCTGTTTGAGAGTGTTAAAGAGATTAATTAAATTAAATTCCCTTTGATTCAATGTTATGTTGTTGTACAACACTGAATCAAAGGAATTTAATTTAATTTCAAGCAGGTGAAACACCTGCACTTTAAATCAACAGCTACACAATGACATAAACATTTAACAGAAAAAAAGAAGAAAAGTATTATTCCATTTAGATAAGAAATGATAGATTTTAGTGACGCTTTTCCAAAGTAAGTGAGTTGTTTCTCTCACACACTCACTTATTTCTATGGTAATTCACCAAAGAAACACATCATACATACTTAGGTCATGAAGCTGGAAATCAGATTTCTGGCCATGAACAACGCTCAGTAAACTAGACTTTTATGTCTGGTTCAGTTAGCTGCCTGACAAACTCTCCACTTGTTAAATGAAGTGATTCAGTTACACTGACATTAAACAGCTGTGAGCAGAGGAAACTTTCTCTTCACCATCTTTTAGTGGAGAGGTTAGAAGTCGACAGTCTCTCCTCCTTCCTCGTGTTTCTGGGAGAACCTTCCTAGTGTTTCTTGTTTGTCCCCTGTTTGTCTGTGTTCTTGTCTGTGTGTGTGTGTAGGCCTGGGTGTGGTTGACTTACTTTGGGTTTCCTCCAGAGCTCCTGCTCACCTGTCTGCAATCACCTAATCAGCCACACCCAGTGTATTAACACCACTTCTTCTCTCCACACCATGTTGTCAGTTCACAGTAGTGTTAATACTCCTGTTAATGATAATGTTTGATGTGTGCAGGTGGATAAAGCTCAGTGTTGATTAAATGGAGAAGCTGAATTCTCCCTCCACCTGTGTCTGTGACACAGAGTCTGACACTTCACATAAATTCTACTAGTGAAGACAATAAACAGTGTGTGTCCCACTGCTGATCACTGTAAACCTCCATTTCTGTCAGCAGGACATATGAACTGGATTCTCTCAACCTGTTGTCCTTTGCTTTTTCCTTTACCTTCAGTAGCAACTTTCAAATACAGTTTAACATTTACTTAGTCCTGTTCTATCCCACCCCATTGTGTTCTCTCAGAGATAATGATGCCATCCATTAGTTTCCCTGATACAAATCAATTTAACCTGTTATAAATCAAAGGGTAGGTGCATTTCTGCTGTTTAGAAATAATGAATTAACTTGACTCCACTGAATGAGAAGCTCACTGTCATTCAGTCCTTGTGTGGTCTGAGGTTTCCTCCTGATCCATGTTCTATCACAGAGGTGAACCATGCACTTCAACACAAGACTTGTGAAACACAGTGGCATGCTGGGAGAGCTTCTAAAACAATATGAAGACAAACTAAAGACAGAAACAACAACACACGTGTGCTTAGTTCAGAACCAGACCAGAGAGTATAGGAGCATGATCGAGGAGTGCAATGATAGCACACTAATTGTGCATGTGGACTTTTCTGAGGGGTGGAGATGCAAGTATAGTTCTGAGGTGCAGTCATGCCACTCTGGTCAGAACCTCCCACAGCTCAACCTGCACACTGGCATGTACTATACAAAAGAACAGAGGACAGGCTTTGCACAGTATCAGAATCCAAGTGGCAAGATGCATCTGCCATTTGGACCAGATAGATAGAGATACTTTATTAATGCCCGTGGGGAAATTCGTTTGTAGCAGCAGTCACAAGGAGACAATAAATACACTCTATAAAGGAAAAATAAATTTGGAAAAGAAATACAATATATACAGGAGGGGGTCACACACATAGCAGCAGACAATATACACACATATATATATATATATATATATATAACTGAGATTTGTAGCGCACCCTAGATGATGCATTAGTCCAGGTTTGTGAGCACACACACAGATGTGTTATAGTGTCTGATGGCAGGAATGACTTCCTGTACCGTTCCTTAGAGCACCGTCGTAGCAGAAGTCTGTTACTGAAGCTGCTTCCCAGATTGTTCACAGTTTCATGGAGTGGGTGGGAGGGACTGTCCATGATTGTCCTCAGCTTTGACAGCATTCTGTCCCTCGCCACCTCCTCCAGGTTGGCAAGTTTAAAGCCAACAACAGACCCTGCCTTTTTAATGAGTTTATCCAGTCTGTTGGCATCCTTTGCTTTAATGCCAGCACCCCAGCACACCACAGCAAAGAAGATGGTGCTCGCCATTACAGACTGGTAGAACATGTGGAGCATCCAGCTGCAAACACTGAAGGACCTGAGTCTCCTCAGGAAGTAAAGTCTACTCATGGCCTTCCTGTAGACAGCATCAGTGTTTGTGGACCACTCCAGGTTGTCCAGGTGAACACCAAGGAACTTATAAGAAGTCACCACTTCTACATCTTTCCCACTAATACAGACAGGAGAGGGCGGGGACTGACTCCTACTAAAGTCCACCACCATCTCCTTTGTCTTGGCCACGTTCAGCTGCAGGTGATTCTCCCCACACCACCTGACAAAACTCTTCACAAGGCCCCTGTACTCATCCTCCCGTCCTCTCTCCACACACCCGACTATGGCTGTGTCATACGAGTACTTCTGGAGGTGACATAACTCAGAAGATTACTGGAAGTTAGCTGTGTAGGTGGTAAATAGAAAGGGAGACAGCACAGTTCCTTGAGGAGCCCCCGTGTTGCTCATCAGGAGGTCAGACTCACAGCTCTGCAGCCTCACAAACTGTGGTCGACCTGTCAGGTAGTCCTCAATCCATGAGACAAGGGGAGCCTCCACCTGCATCTTCTCTAATTTAGCACTCAAGAGTCTTGACTGGATGGTGTTGAATGCAGAAGAGAAGTCGAAGAACATGACCTGTACTGTGGTGTTCAGTCTGTCCAGGGAAGAGTAAGCCCTCTGCAGCAGGTATATTATTGCATCATCTACTCCCACCTTGGGCTGATATGCATACTGCAGTGGGTCTTGGTATGGGCTCACCAGGGGTCTGAGGTGTGACAGAACCAGCCGCTCCATAACCTTCATAACATGAGAGGTCAGTGCAATAGGCCTGTAGTCATTCAGTGCCACAGGGTGGTTCTTCTTTGGCACCGGGACCAGGCAGGATGTTTTCCACAGCACTGGAATCCTCTGCAGGTGAAGACTCTGATTGAACAGGTGCTGCAGTACTCCACACAGCTGGCTGGAGCAATTCCTCAGCACCCGTGGGCTGATGCCATCAGGTCCAGCAGCCTTTCCCTGGTTGAGCCTCTCCAACTGTCTCCTCACCTGGCTGGATGAGATAGTTAGTCCTATCTGGGGGGAGGGGGAGATGGTTGGGTCTGTTTGGAGAGGGGAGGGGGAGGAAGATGGCGGAGGTGTTAGGGGCCCTGGGAGGTGTGAGGAAGTCCACTGATTACTCAGAGGAGAAGTGGGGGCACAGTTGGGGGAGGGGGAGCTGGAATCAAACCTGTTGAAAAACTGGTTTAACTCATTAGCTTGGTCCACATTCTCTTCAGCTACACATCTTCCTTTCCTCTGGAAACCAGTGATCGCTCTCATTCCACTCCACACATCCCTGGTTTGGTTCCTCTCCAGTCTCTCCTCCAGCTTCCTCCTGTAGGCATCCTTACTCTCCTTCAGACTGTTTCAGTTCCTTCTAGACTCTCCTGAGCTCAGTGCGGTCCCCAGCCATGAAGGCCCTCTTCTTATCATTCAGAAGGGCCTTCAGGTCACTTGTCACCCATGGTTTATTGTTAAGGTAACAGCGCACCTTCTTGGTGGGGATGGAGTTGTCCGTGCAGAGAAGTTATTTGATGTACTCAGAAACACAGTCAGTTAGTCCATCCAGGTCGTCACCATGTGGTTCATACAGAGCAGGCCAGTCAGTGGTTTCCAGAGCGTCACGCAGGGCGTCCATGGCACCATCAGACCATTTCCTAACAGTCCTCACAGTGACTGGCTGCTGCTGAACCACAGGTGTGTATGATGGGGAGAGCAGGACAAGATTGTGGTCAGACTTGCCCAGTGGAGGTGTATGCATTGGTGACATTAGCATACAGTAAATCCAAAGTCTTATTGTCTCTTGTTGTGCACTGGACATACTGATGGAACATGGGGTAAGTGGAGGAGAGACAGGCATGGTTAAAGTCCCCTGTGATGAAGATGAAGGCACCGGGATGTTTAGTCTGCAGGTCGGCAGTTACAGAGTGGATGACGTCACAGGCCGCGTCTGCTTTACTGGTCGGAGGAATATAGATGGTGATGGCGATAATGTTTGTAGACTCCCGTGGCAAATAATATGGACAAAGTCCGACAGCAATAAGTTCCACATCTGGACTGCACACGTGCTTCTTGATGTGGATATGCTCCGATTTACACCACCTGTTGTTGACGAGCACGGCGACCCCCCCTCCTTTCTTCTTACCGGCCGCAGTGGTGTCTCGGTCCTCTCGCGCTGTGTGGAATCCAGCGATCGTAACATTTGAGTCCGGTATCAGTCCGTGCAGCCACGTTTCCATGAAGTACATGATGCTGGCCTCTCTGTACTCCTGCTGGGTCCGTGTGAGTGCCTCCAGCTCGTCCATTTTGTTTGCCAGTGGCCTGACGTTCCCCGTGATGATCGCGGGTACACAGGGTTTAAAACGCCGCTTCCTCAGCCGTCTTCTCACTCCTGCCCTGCATCCTCGTCGTCTCCTCCTCAGTTCCTCTGGGATTTGGGGCTTCTCTCCGGCCACGAAGGATGGCGGCCTCAGAGCCAGCAGCTGATCTCGAGTGTAAACAATGCCAGGGGTCTTCTCGGCATGGCTGCTGGGGGCCCCGAGCAGCCCAAGCACCAGGAGCAGGAGAAAAAAGTTTCTAAAACTCTTCCCACCAACTCACCTACACACCTGTCACCACATCACCTCCAGAGTGTTTTGATCAGCCCCTTGGTGGCTGTCTTGAACTCTTTGGACTGCTTTGGACTTTAGTTAAATATTGTTTGGACTGTGTTTGGACTCTTTGTCATGATCAGACCTGTAGCAGCTCATTTTGTTCTGTTTCTGGAATATTGAAGACTCTTGTTTTACTTTCTTGAATTTTGTTCAACATTTCCTGTTTTACTTTGAAGTCCTGCCCTTGTGTATCCCAGTTTGCTTCCTGTCTTTCTTTCCCACCTTTGTTGATTGTCTGCCATTGTCAGTGTGTTTAAGTGTGTTTAAGTCTCCTTGCTTCTTCTGTCTCTTTTTCATTTAGTCAGTTGTCTTGTCTGAGTCTGTTCCAGTATTTGTCCTCTGTGTGGCTCCTGGTTCCTGTGTGGACACTGAGTTTTTCTGTCTTTGTTTCCTGGTCTCACAGACTTTATACCAACAATATACAATAAAAATGGTCCCCATAAGACTAAGAGTTAATTAATCTAATTAGAGTCATCTGTCCACTTCTTCCCAGACACTGCCCAGTCATTGGTTGCTATGGTGACTAGACCCCTGGACCAGAATGTAAATATGCAGAGAAACTAGTGTGTCTGCCCAGCAGACAACAGGGTATAGGACAGAACTTGTCATCAAAAATGCCCTGATAGTTGGAAAAACTTAATTCCTATAATTTTTTTATTTTCACCATGAGCATCACAAGGCTTTAGTAAAGACACGGATGTATTTTATATGTCCCTACTGTTTATGGTGTACGAGCTGTCACAGTTTAAATCCTCCCATCATCTCTGTTCACGATGAGAAGTTCAGAGCAGTCTATGGGAGTTTTGGTCAGTATGGAGGATTTACTTAAAAACTGTGGGTCATGTCACAATGAGAGTAACACTGGGTGAGAGAGAGAGAACTTTCTATACATTGTCAGATATAATTTGTCCCTGAAGGTTGGTAATTGTGAGAATGAAGAAGTTGAAAGAAGCTTTTAGGGAAATTTTTTTAGATGTCAGAGTGTGGGTGATGTCAGTCAGCTCTGAACATTTCATACAATACACACCCATTATAAAATCTGAGACAGTGAAAAAAGAAAAAGAAAAAATATAAAACTTAAACTGTGATTTCATAAAAAACCATAAAAGGTATAAAAAAAAAAAATACTGATATATTGATATACTGATTTAACTCAATATAATCTGAAGTGACTTATTTTCTAGTTTCAACCATGTTTTTATGTGAAGTGTATATATAACAAGCACTAAGATAGAAAAAATGTGGAAATTAGCTGCAATTCTCCATCACACCACATGATGGAGCTGATTAATCTGATTTATCACTTTGGGTTCAGCATCTGTGAATGAAAAAAAAGACAGAGTCCAGGTGGAGGTGGAGGAGGTGGAGGAGTCTCAGTGTGTCTGCAGAGACTGTGTAGAAGGACAGAGCAGCAGCAGAGCAGTCCAGATACACTGATGATTCTCTTTCAGATCCAGAGGAACACACAGGGATGATGGTGGACTTGACAGTGGAGCTGTTCTCAGAGCAGTTCAGACTGCAGCACTGAGAGTCTCCTCCACTTCTTCTGGTTCCTCTGTCAGTCACTGCTGGATGAAGCTCTCCTCTCCACTCTACCTCCCAGTAACATGGACCAATCAGAGCCTCTCTACACACAAGCTGCTGCTGCTTCAACCTCTCTGGATCATCAGGACACAGCTCGTCCTCTCTCAACACACACACCGTCCTCTTCACTCTGTCCTTTAGAAAGATCATGGCCTCCATCTGTTGAGAGAAGAAAACAGACAACAGAGGTGATAAATCAGTGTTTACAGAGACTCACTTCATCAGCTGTCAGTCACTGATGCAGCACATCCAGTATAAAGAGCAGCAGGGACTTCAGTCCTGTTCAGAGCAGAAGTGGAGCAGCTGTGTAGTGTAGCAGCTTCCTCTCAGCTCTCATGTTAACGTATTGGAGTGAAGACACTGAGCTGGAAGCTCACACACCTGCAGAGACTTTTAGCATCAAGTCTGTTTACTCTGAACATTTCACTCAAGTCCACAGTGGAAATAAACTGCTGAGTCATGAAGCTTCATTACATAACAGTTTAGTGATGGATTCACTGCTGTTACATGTCAACTCATGTTCCATTTAAAGAAAGAGTCTCTGTGTGTTGATGAACATCTGATCTGCTTCTGAAATATCAGCTGACAAATAAACATGGAGGCTGTCACTGAAAGTATCTGACAGATGGACAGATATACAGATGTGATCACTGGACTTCAGCAGAGGTTCTGCTCTGTATCAGACCACATGCTGACAAAATGTCATGATGCTTCTCTGAAATCAGAGCCAGTGATTTGCAGGCTGCAGTCAGACTGATCTCAGAGCTGTGACAAAGATCAAACTCATCAATTCTTTACTGTTGAAATGAGACAACAAACAGTTTCAGATCAGATTTGATGCTACGACACTTTGATGAATGAGGACCACTGTCTCTACACATCTTGTGAGGCTGTCAGCTGTAATCCAGCTCTACTTCCTGTAGACATGAACACAACAACAACAGTCGTCTTCACATCACCTCAGACACACAATCACAATCAGGCTTGAGGCTGATCTGATTGGCTGACTGCTGTCTGTCTCTCTGTTTTCTGTCCAATCCTGAGACCTGTCCCGTTCTCCTCTCACAGCTTCAATGAGGAAATCAGCCACTGAGAAGGTTTCAAGGTTTACAGGAGACACTGGATCTTTGCTTTGATACGAACTGCGTTTAGGACAATACTGATGAAAGCAGCATGGACTGACTCCGACCCTCTACTGACCTCAGAGTCTCCAGTCTACAGTGTGGACTCTCCAGAAAACCACACAGCAGCTTCACTCCTGAATCCTGCAGCTTGTTGTAGCTCAGGTCCAGGTGTCTCAGATGGGAGGGTTGGACTTCAGAGGTGAGGCCAGAGAAGCACAGCTGATCTCTGACAAACTGCAGTAACTCAATCTGAATAAAGAATAAATCATGTGGATAAAAATCATTTCTAATCCAATCAGATATGTCCTAATCAATGAGCTTTCACTAACATGAGTAGAGGGACTTTGTTCTTCTCTTATTGTGGATCATCATAATGTCAGCCTTCTACACACATCATCCAAATGTCACCACAACGTTCATACAACTTCATAAAACTGACAGCAACAACAGACATTAATCATGACAACTGACTGAAATGAAGTGAAACTGAAGGAATAATTCTTAGTCTGAGATAAGAAAAGTCACAATATGGAACAACAACTATTTCAAATCTCATTCATTCATTCAAGATGAATGGATTCAAGTTGTGGATGAAGATAAACTAGGTTGAGTTGTGGATTAAAGATATAAGATCTACAACAGTAACAGACAGTGAACTGACCTCAGAGTCTCCAGTCTACAGTGTGGACTCTCCAGAAAACCACACAGCAGCTTCACTCCTGAATCCTGCAGCTCATTGTAGTTCAGGTCCAGGTGTCTCAGATGGGAGGGGTTGGACTTCAGAGCTGAGGCCAGAGAAGCACAGCTGATCTCTGACAAACTGCAGGAACTCAATCTGAATAAAGAATAAATCATGTGTGTTAGCAGAGTCTATGTACACAGCGTTAAACGTGACAAGCACAGCACAGCACAGGTCTTGCGTTTGTGAGTGAACCCTCCTATCTGTGGGCACACATCATTTATTGCACACAGGTGAGGATTATCCCTCATTAGGGTCACGTGACTTCAGTAGCCAACAACTAAAACAATCTCCAATAGGGGCATAATATCACGTTTACAAAACAAAACAAAATGAAATGAGAGCACATCTCTCAACACCCCCACTTGCTCACATTTTACAAAATTCATATATGTAAACAAAATTGGCTTTCACACTGTTCATACACCAAAAATATAAGTTTCAAAATGCATTAACTTCAGCTTACTGGCTGATTTAGTTAGAATATCTGCAACCATTTCATTGGTTGGACAGTACTGCAAGTTCATCTCATCATTCTTTAACATAGATCTCACAAAATGGTATTTAATGTCCACATGTTTACATCGTTGTCTATGTACAGGATTTTTTGCTAATGCTATAGTGCCCTGGTTGTCTTCATAGATAACACACCTGTATATCTGTCCATCAAAATAGTTCAGCAACTGTTTTAAGTACAGACACTCTTGCATGGTCGAGGCTAAAGCCATATATTCAGCCTCACAGGTGGAAAGTGCTACTGTAGGCTGTCTTTTAGTTTTCCATGCAACTAATGGCCCATTGGCATTCAAACTAATGCAGTAACCTGTTGTGCTCTTTCGATCATTAATATCAGCAGCCCAATTAGCATCGCTATAAGCATGAATTAGATTCTCATCTTTGTGCTTTTTGAAACAAAGTTCTTTGTCTTGAGTTCCTTTTAAGTATCTTAATACATGCTTCACGGTTGTCCATTGCTCAGTAGTTGGTTTAGTGAAATACTGAGACAGTTTACTCACTACAAAGCTTAAGTCAGGCCTTGTACAGGTGGCCAAGTAGATTAAGCTCCCAACTGCCTCTCTGTACTTCCTTACATCATCCATTACTTCAGCATCATCACTGTAGTTGAGTTTTGGTTCACAAGGGGTAGCTCTGGGCTTACAGTTTAACATGTCGAATCTCTCTAATATTTTCTGCACATACAGTATTTACATTGTGACATCTTAACACAATCAGCAGATTGTTGAAAATCAATACCCAGAAAATGTGTCAGTTTACCTAGATCTTTCATTTTGAACTTGGACTTCAGCATTTCTTTTACATCTTTCAAGACATTTTCATCACTAGCAGCAATAATCAAATCATCTACCCATATAATCATGTGCACTTTATCTTGTTCAGTAATTCTGCTATAAACACAATGATCAGCTGGATTTTGTACAAACTGCATTTCACACAAATAATCATGCAACATTTTATTCCAGTTGCGCCCTGACTGTTTTAGGCCGTACAGGGATTTTTTCCAGTTTGCACACTAGTTTATCACCGTCTTTTGATGCAATTTCATAACCTTCAGGTTGTTCAATGTAGATCTCACACTCTATTGGTGCATGTAAATAGGCTGTTTTACATCCATCTGGTGGACAACTAAATTGTCTTGTGCTGCTTTCTGGGCAAATACTCGAATACTGGTCATACTAGCCGTAGGAGAAAAAGTCTCATCATAGTTTACACCTTTCTTTTGACTAAATCCTTTGGCTACATATCGCGCTTTGTATTTGTCTGATCCGTCAGTATTCTTTTTCATTGCATAGACCCATTTACCCCCCACTACATCTTTGCCCTCTGGAAGAGTGGTTAAGGTAAAAGTTACATTATCATTTAATGATTGCATTTCTTCATCCATAGCATCAACCCATTGTTTTGCATCCACTGACCTTATTGCTTCTGTATACGTTTGGGGAACATTACACAGGAGTCTGTAACAATAGTCAATGTTAGTAATATCCTCCTCAAAACCACAAGCATGATCACCATAGTAATCAGGTCTTTTTCTCTCTCTGTCAGGATAACGTCTCTCAGCAGGTTTGTGTTCTTCATTTCTAACTTTCCCTTCATTTTCTATTTTCACAGTTTCAGGCTTATGTTCATCTATCTCATTCTTTGTGAACACTTCTTGATTTTCAGCTGTTTGTGGGCTACTTGATGGGATTTTTACTTTTCTTTCCTTTTGAATCTCATAATTATCTTCCTCTGCATCAAGTACTTCTTCATTCTTTTTAAATACAAACTCTACAAGTCTGTGTTTTTGTACTTTCCTGGTGTTGGGATAATACACCATATAGGCTGGACTATTCTTGTCATAGCCGTATAAAAATGCCTCTCTCACATCTAGAGTCCAACTTTCCTTTATGTTGCTTGTAAGCATAACACACTTGCCCAAATTTCTGCATTCTAGCAATATTTGGCTGTCTGCCTGTTAACATGTAGTAAGGTGTCTGTTTAGTGCGGTTATTAAAACATCTATTCCTCACCACAGCAGCTGTTTGAACAGCATAGGTCCACAACATCTTTGGCAGCTTACTCTCTATGAGCATACACCTGGCCATCTCAAATAGAGTCCTCCAGTTGCGTTCTGCTGTACCATTTTGGTGTGGAGAGTATGGAGCAGACGTTTCATGCCTAATACCTTTCTTGCACATTAATGCTTGGTACTCTCTACATGTGTACTCTGTGCCATTGTCAGATCTCATGCACTTTATTTTGCCATAAGGAGCTACGTCCGCAATAAACCTTTCAGTAGCTTATGCGGTGTCACTTTTGTTTTTCAAAAAATATACAAAACTGCACTAGAATAGTCATCTGTAAAGATAGTGCATACTTGTGACCATCTCTGGACACTGGATCAATAGGACCGGCTAAGTCTGTGTGTACCATATCCAGAGGTCCTTTAGCTCTCAAATCTGGCTCTCTGTTCCTAGTTTCAGTAAACTTCCCCTGAGTGCATACTTCACAACGTGAACGTTTGTTACCTTCATTCTTAATGTCCATTCCAACCACAACATTTCTTAACTTCATTATATCTGCATAATTGCAATGTCCTAAAATTTCATGCCAACTCTGCAAATCAAGGCTTTTCTTACACTGGTCATTACAGTCATTTTCTGACGTGTGCAGATAATAAAGCTTGTTGTGTACGTGTATGGGAAATTTAGTACCGTCTGTATGAATCAGATTATTTTTCTTTTCACTGAAGATCACAGTGGCTCCATTGGAAGTGGCAGCTTTCACAGAAAAGATATCCTGGGGTGCGTAGGGATGTATAAGGCGCTCCTGAGTGTTGTTCGATAGCTCCTTCCTCCGCTGTCGATCAGCCACACCTCCGCATCACCTCTGCGCTTGGCGACTCCATTGCACCTGGAACCATCAGCCAGCTCCACGCAGTCGTCCCGGCTTGGAAACTGTTGTCAAACTTCTTGAACTTCGTGATGTCCGTGATGATGTGTGATGTTGCTCCGGCATCCACCATCAGACCTTTCCTCTTGACATCTGGCCCCGGCATCTCTCGTCACTTATCCGGAATGCGTACTCCTTGGCCTCAGTGCCCTCAGCTGCTTTCCGTGCTCTGTCTCGCTGCTTGTTTTCGCCTGCAGTTTGCATTGTTGTGCGTGTTGCTTTTTACATTGATGGCACCACTGTTTGCGTGAGCAAGATGTGGCTATGTGGCCACTGGTACCGCATTTAAAACATACAGCGTCCATATTATCACTGCCCTTTGCTCTGGCGGGTGCACGCTTTGTGCCAAATTGTGCTGTTGCCTTCATAACATTGTCCTCAGATGCAGTTGCACGCATGTTCTCTACATCTTCATAACTCCGCAGCTTTGTCTTGAACTCAGAAAAGTCATTTTATCGTCACTCTGGGAAACATGAATGGCAAACGGTTTAAATGTCTCTGGCAATCCTTTTAAAACCATTGCTATTAAGAGTCCGTCACTGAGAGTTTCACCTGCGTTTCTCAATGCCGTAATCGCAGTCTCTGCTCTGATGACATATTCAGTGACATTCTCGATGGGTGATTTTTGTAGTGAGGTCAACTCGGTGTACAGGTTTATAACCCTGGGCTTTCCTTTACCGGCATAGTACTCACGGAGAATCCTCAGGGCCTGGCGTCCGTCATCCGCCGCTTCACGCATCACTAGCGACAGGCTCTTGTCATCCAAAAACTGAATGAGCTCTGCGTAGGCCTCGGCGTTTTTCTCCTCGTCCTCGTCATCGTCTGTAGCGGGTTCATTTAAAATTGTGCCTTTCAATCCTTGTAGACAAAGATGGCCCAAAAACTTCGTTTCCCACAGCTCGTAGTTCTTTTCGTCTCCATCAAACACAAGTCTCGCCCAGCGGCTGCTTGTCGTTTCTCTGTCCTTTCTATTCATATTTTTCTCAGCCTTTCCGGTGCACGCTGTAAGCGTCGCAACTTTCACCCAGCAGGTCACTCAAATTATGCTTCATGACTCTGTCTCTGACTCTGGCTCTTTCTGGCTCTTTCTGGGCCCATAACCTGTTAGCAGAGTCTATGTACACAGCGTTAAGCGTGACAAGCACAGCACAGCACAGGTCTTGCGTTTGTGAGTGAACCCTCCTATCTGTGGGCACACATCATTTATTGCACACAGGTGAGGATTATCCCTCATTAGGGTCACGTGACTTCAGTAGCCAACAACTAAAACAATCTCCAATAGGGGGCATAATATCACGTTTACAAAACAAAACAAAATGAAATGAGAGCACATCTCTCAACAATGTGGATAAAAATCATTTCTAATCCAATCAGATATGTCCTAATCAATGAGCTTTCACTAACATGAGTAGAGGGACTTTGTCCTTCTCTTATTGTGGATCATCATAATGTCAGCCTTCTACACACATCATCCAAATGTCACCACAACCTTCATAGCTATGCTGATGATACACAGCTTTACATTGCTGTCTCCTGATGACCCAGGGCCAATACAGGCTCTTTTAACTGTGTTTTAGATATCAAGTTATGGATGGCAGAAAATTTTCTACAACTCAATCAGGGCAAACAAACTCAGGCACTAAAAGCCTGTAAACAAGTGAAAACCAAGGAGTCATCTTTTTATTATTATTATTATTATTACTTTATTGATCCCTCCTGGGAAATTACTCTCTGCATTTTACCCACACCAACTGAACAAAACACACACACAAACATGCACATGTACTAGAGGCGCTGGGGCAGGAGCTGCCTAGTGAGGCGCCTCAGGAGCTGGGATGGATCGATGCCTTGCTCAGGGGCACCACCGCCATGGTTGCAGAGGCAGGGAGGGGGCCTCCTTCACCACCACCGTATCCATTTTTTTTTGCCCTTGGTGAGGGATTGAATCCACGACCCTCCCATCTCAGGCCAGTCCAAAGTCCAAAACCGCACTCTTAACGTACTGCGCCACTTCCCCAAACTCAGATCTTAGTTTTGAGCCTCACATTAAAAATGTAATTAAACTGCTTTTTATCATCTGCAGAACATTGCCAGAGTGCAACCATTTCTCTCTCAAGCCAATGCAGAGACATTGCTGCAGGCTCTTATCACCTGCAGAATTGATTACTGAAACGCTCTGCTTTCTGGTCTCCCTAAGAAGAACATATCTCAGCTACAGCTGCTTCAAAGTTCAGCAGCACGTGTACTGACAAAGACCAGACAGAGAGCACACATTACACTGATTTTAAAGTCTCTGCACTGGCTTCCTGTCTGCTTCAGAGCTGATTTTAAGATCCCTTTATTGGTTTATAAAGCTCTTAATGGTCTTGGTCCAACCTATTTATCAGACTTGCTTTTAACCTATGAGCCCTCTGGAACCCTCTGGTCTTCTGGTAGTGGCCTTTTAATTAAACCTAAGGTCAGAACAAAAACCTATGGAGAAGCCTCCTTTTATTACTATGGTCCAAGTCTCTGGAACAGCCTCCCTGAAGACCTGAGGGCAGCAGAGAACTCTGATACTTTTAGAAGCAAACTCAAGACCTACCTCTTTAATCTGGCTTTTAATTGAAGTTTATTTGTTTATTTGTCTGTTTATCCACACGTTAGTCTGTTTTATTACTCTTTTATTTATTTATTGTTTCTTTGTTTATTTATTTATTTATTGTTTCTTTGTTTTACTGGATTTCTGGTTTTACTCATTTTTCATTTTGATCATTTTTCAAACTTCACTATGATTATTTTTTCTGCTTTCTCTTTATTCTATTATCATTTTGTTTCTTCCTGTTATTTATGTATTTTATATTATTTTGCCATTTTGATTATTTATCCTGCCTCCAGTGTTTTCTTATTGCAAAGATTTGAGATCTATGATAGTGTTTCCTCAGTTCCTGTTTTTATTGGAAACTTTACCTATCATTTACACTGTAGTTATTGATGGATTTTGGGTGTATGTCTGTGTGGAGTGGTGGGACTAACACTGTGTACAGCACTTTGTGCTACAATGTATTTGTATGAAAAGTGCTATAAAAATAACATCTGATTGATTGAACTGACTGAAATGAAGTGAAACTGAAGGAATAATTCTTAGTCTGATATAAGAAAAAATCACAACATGTTAAAATAACTATTTCAAATCTCATTAATTCATTCAAGATGAATGGATTGAAGTTCTGGATGAAGATAAACCAGGTTCAGTTGTGGATTAAAGATATAAGATCTACAACAGGCCGCCTGGTTAGCTCAGTTGGTTGAGCACGAGACTCAATCTCTCGGGGTCATGGGTTTGAACCCCACTCCGGACAGCACCACCTCCCATGGGCTCACCACCTGTGGGAGGTGCCGTAGGACTATGGTGCATTGTGGATTGGGCAGCAGTTGCCCATAAGCGGCAGATGATGACATGACATGATCTACAACAGTAACAGACAGTGAACTGACCTCAGAGTCTCCAGTCTACAGTGTGGACTCTCCAGAAAACCACACAGCAGCTTCACTCCTGAATCCTGCAGCTTATTGTTGTCACTCAGGTCCAGGTGTCTCAGATGGGAGGGGTTGGACTTCAGAGCTGAGGCCAGAGAAGCACAGCTGATCTCTGACAAACTGCAGGAACTCAATCTGAATAAAGAATAAATCATGTGGATAAAAATCATTTCTAATCCAATCAGATATGTCCTAATCAATGAGCTTTCACTAACATGAGTAGAGGGACTTTGTCCTTCTCTTATTGTGGATCATCATAATGTCAGCCTTCTACACACATCATCCAAATGTCACCACAACATTCATACAACTATTCATGTCAACACAGATTCATAACATGCTGCTGAGCTCAGTCAAGTCTGGAATTAAAAGATAAAGATCAAATCAGACATGTTGGACTCAAATCCTCTTCATCATTGAAGTTTTACATGATCTTCTTCTTCCTGAACTTTGTGTAATTAAACAACATTAAAGGACAACTTCACATTTCTTGACTTCAACCAACAGTCAGATGTCACACGTTGATTTAAAAAGAGTCTTTGGTGGCAGTCGTCCTTCCTGTGGTCCACATTGACTGTGAAGTGGCCTCCTCCTAACACAACTACACTGTAAGAAATGACTTCATGAGTTCAGCTGTAGCTGAGTGAAGCTTCAGCAGTCTGACTCAGACAAATGTGTAGAAGAATACTGAATTCTCCCATTCTGCTCTGATATATTCAGAGCTCTGTTCTTCAGCTGAAGGTGTGTTTCCTGATTCTACTCTCCTCTACACCAGGAGAGAAACCACCTGGTATTGACTTATGTCTCGGAGCATAAAAGGCAGAACCTCCAGACTCATCAAGAGCTTCCTACCACAAGCTGTTAGAGTCCTGAACAGCTGAATCACAGACATATCCACCATTACTAACCCAGAGACAGCTTAAATGGGTGTTTTACCCAGCACTGGCCACTTTAACAACAGTCTGCTGATATGGACATTTACTGACAATCTTGCACAATAGGCATCTTGCAGTATGTTTGGGGAGGTATGTGGGGAGTCGGGGTGGGGGTTGGGTCTTAGGGGTGGCGGGTCAGGGGAGGGGGGCTGTTTGCAGGGATTGAGTGTGTTTGTTTTTTCTTTAGTATTTACTTAGTATTTATTATTATGACTTTTACTTCTTTAGTTTTTTTTTTTATCTGCACTCTCTTGAACCCAGGAAACACTCATCTCATTTTGTCTGCACTGCAGTTGTATGTACAACAAAGTGACAATAAAGCCTGATTTGATTTGATTTAACACAAAATATGAAAAGACTTTAAAGGAGCAGTGTGGAGGATTTATGGGGATCTATTGGCAGAAATGGAAGATAATATTCATAATTATGTCTCAAGTAGAGACAACTAAAAGCGTGAATTTGTGAAAACAAAAAGACTCAAAATAACATGAATAAATGAACAAATGAATGTAGAATGTAACAGTTACTAATAAACAGAAAAACTTAACAGCAATGATCACAACCAACTGAAAAATCTACATTTGACAAACACATTTAAAACATCTCCAGAAAAAAAGACACCTGACCTAAGATGATAAATTATTATTATTATTATTATGAGAATAATGAGAATAATTTCATACTGTGTATATTTGAAAAAACTAAACCACTAATCTACACTGACTGATAATGTTAAAGATCATGTCTGGACTTACACAGCCTTTCTGCAGTTCCCCACAGCTGGGATCAGTCTCCGTCGTCCCTCCACTGATGTGTTGTACTTCTTCAGGTCCAACTCATCCAGAACCTCCTCTGACATCTGCAGAACGTAGGCCAGAGCTGAACAGTGGATCTCAGAGAGTCTCTTCTCTGATCCGTTCTCTGACTTCAGGAACTCTTGGATCTCCTGATGTACTGAGCGGTCGTTCATCTCCATCAGACAGAGGAAGATGTTGATGCTTCTGTCAGGAGAGATATCATCTGTGTTCATCTCCTTCAGATTGTTGATGGCTGTCTGGATGATTTCTGGTCTGTTCTCTGTCTGACCCAGAAGGCCTCCTAAGAGTCTCTGGTTGGACTCCAGAGACAGGCCATGAAGGAAGCGAACAAACAGATCCAGGTGGCCATTTTTACTTTGGAGGGATTTCTCCATGGAATCCCTCAGGAGGACATCGAGTGATGGGTAGCTGCTATTGTTATTTCCAAAATGCTTAAAAGTTTTCCCAATAAAGACTCTGGCTTTGAGTCCCTGTGTTTGTAGTCTTGTCCCAGGAAAGTCCTCAGCTCTCTTGTCTTGCTCTCTGTGTAACAGTGGAACATGTAGACTGCAGCCAGAAACTCCTGAATGCTCAGATGAACAAAGCAGTAGACTGTTTTCTGGAAGATCACACTCTCTCTTTTAAAGATCTCTGCACAAACTCCTGAGTAAACCAAGGCCTCTGTGACATCAAGACCACACTGCTCCAGGTCTTCTTGGTAGAACATGATGTTTCCTTTCTCCAGATGTTCAAACGCCAGCCTCCCCAGCTTCAGAAGAAATTCCCTGTCAGCCTTCATCAGCTCCTGTGGACTTGTTTCATCTCCCTCATCATACTTGTGCTTCTTCCTCTTTGTCTGAACCAGCAGGAAGTGTGAGTACAGGTCAGTCAGGGTCTTGGGCAGCTCTCCTCTCTGCTCTGTGGTCAACATGTGCTCCAGAACTGTAGCAGAGATCCAGCAGAAGACTGGGATGTGGCACATGATGTGGAGGCTTCGTGAAGTCTTGATGTGGGAGATGATCCTTCTGGCCTGCTCCTCCTCTCTGAACCTCTTCCTGAAGTACTCCTCCTTCTGTGGGTCAGTGAACCCTCTGACCTCTGTCACCATGTCAACACACTCAGGAGGGATCTGATTGGCTGCTGCAGGTCGTGTGGTTATCCAGAGGCGAGCAGAGGGAAGCAGTTTCCCCTGATGAGGTTTGTCAGCAGCACATCCACTGAGGTGGACTCTGTAACATCAGTCAGGATCTCAGTGTTGTGGAAGTCCAGAGGAAGTCGACACTCATCCAGACCGTCAAAGATGAACAGAACCTGGACCTCTTCAAACCTGCAGAGTCCTGCTTCTTTGGTTTCAGTAAAGAAGTGATGAACAAGTTCCACCAAGCTGAACTTTTCTCTTTCAGCACATTCAGCTCTCTGAGCGTGAATGGAAATGTGAAGTGTATGTCCTGGTTGGCTTTGTCTTCAGCCCAGTCCAGAGTCAACTTCTGTGTTAAGACTGTTTTCCCAATGCCAGCCACTCCCTTTGTCATCACTGTTCTGATTGGTCCATCTCTTCCAGGTGAGGCTTTAAAGATGTCTTCTTGTCTGATGCTTGTTTCTGGTCTGGCTGGTTTCCTGGATGCTGTTTCAATCTGTCTGACCTCATGTTCATCATTGACCTCTCCAGTCCCTCCCTCTGTGATGTAGAGCTCTGTGTAGATCTGATTCAGAAGGGTTGGGTTTCCTGCTTTAGAGATCCCCTCAAACACACACTGGAACTTCTTCTTCAGAGTAGATTTAAGTTTACGTTGACAAACTGCAGCAACATGTCCTGAATGAACAAACAAGAAACAACATCAATGACTGATTCATAAAGAAAACATGACATGTTCATCCCCCTAAAGAACACACATGAACATATGTTCCTCCATGTCTTGAGACGTTAGTAAATGTCCCATTTGTCCATCATGTTGAATCTTTAGAGAAATCCTCTTACTGCTGTGCAGACAGTCAGCCAGCTCCTCCTGCTTCATTCTCCTCAGGAAGTTCACTGTGATCTTCACAAAAGCCTCTCTGCTGCTCCTCCTCTGCTCTTCGTCCTCACTGTCCAACACCTCCTCATCCTCCCCTCTGACTCTCTGAGCATTCTGGGTAATCTGGACTCACTACCTTCTGGATCTTCTTCAGCTCCTTCTTCACAAAAGTGACAATGTTCTCCTCCAGCAGCTGGAACAGAAAACTATATGAATGACACAAGCAAAGTAAAACCATGGAGCCAAACATCAGATCCATGTTGGACACAGAGGAGATTGGAGATTATTGTCAACAACGTAGTCAAAGTAGTTGTTGTCCATGTACAGACCATAAATATGGAGTCCAGGTGTGTTTGATGCTGCTGGGCAGACTGAGCACTGGGAACCTCTGAGCTCTCCTGGTCCACTCTGTGGAGGAATCATGAAGCATTAGCTCACATTATGTTTGCAGCATCTGTGAGTGTTTTATGCTTTGTACACAAACAGCAGCTGCTTTTATGTTCTGTGGTGACTGTCCTGATTAAAGCAAACACTACTGTGCTGTGACATTCTCAATGAGAGGAAACAAGCAATCAATTCTGTACCTCATGACCTAGAGTCATCACAACAAGTCCACCTTTTAAATGAGGAGTTTTAAGGACTCACACTGGGTTTGACAGAAGTCTCACCTCTGCTACAGGACACTAACACAAACACTGGAACTGGATAGGTGCTGAGTTACAGGGAGTTTTAGTTCTGATCTGAATGACACATATAAGAACATAAGAAGTGCTTTTCTTGAAAAGAGAAACATCAACTTTGCCACTAAAGCCTGTGTTTCAGTCTGATCATGTTCATATACTGTGTCATTCATGAAGCCTGGAGACAAAACACAATCACTTCATCTTTCATAGAAGACCAGTTATACAGGACAGCTGTCTGATACATTTTAAACTCAGCTGCAGCTCACTTCTTTGCAGCAGAGGAGGCTGTCCTTTGAAATTAATGAAGCGACGATTTGACCTGTCACTCTTCATGGACACACAGCTGGGCTCAGGTCCATGTTCAGGTCCAGGTCCAGCAGAGTCTGGTGTGTGCTGCTGCTCTGGCCTTCAACAAAACACACACAGAGCTTTGAGTGTGAATAATGATGGTGCAGTGATGTGAGTGCTGAGCTCTGACATGGAGAAGAGTCATGGACAGTTAGAGATCCTCATCTCACCTCTGAGCTTTGGTCTGGATCTCATGGTCCCCACACAGACTGGGTTTGGGGAGGGGCTCCCTCTCTCTGTCCTCACACTGATTCGCATCTCCTTCACCACCACCCATATCCAATCTGTTTGTCTGCAGTGTTTCTGTAGAAAATGACTTGATGAAACAAGCTGCAGGTGATTATTCCATACATAACAACTGAAATTCAGTTCATTTCTCCTCAATATTATTTCAGGGGCCCTTTTAGTTGGGGCCCTGGCACTTTCTTGCCTTTTCTAATAGTAAAGTCTGAACTATATGAAGCAGCAACAACAAACCAAAACCAAACCAAACAGCAGAGACACAGATAGACATCAATAAAAACAGCAAATATGTCCTGACAGACAGTTTTTCTGTTTGTACTGTGACCAACCACAGAGATATAATCACCTATCAGAGCAACTGAGATGCTTTATTGTGAGAGTATTTATGGATTTGGGTCTTTATCATCTAATTGATCAGGTAGAGTTTGTCCTGATAGGACCAGGAGGCCTCTGACTCTGTGGATGGAGTGTTAACTGTCTCTCTGAAAATCACATAGAGTCTGAAAAAACCCTGTCAGCTCCTCTGAGCTCAGTCCCGTAGAGTTCATCTAATGACAGAGGAAGTCAGAGCTGTTCTCCAGCCGCTGTCCGGCCGAGCTCAGACCGCATTTAGCGGCTCAGACTGCGGGAGAGCAGCGGCTCAGGTCCGCCTCCTCCACAGGCTGATTCAGGCAGGAAAAGCTGCCTTCAGTCAGCAGTAAGTGGAGCTACGTATGTAAAATATGATTGAGTGTGTGGGGGTGTGTGTGTGGGTGAGTGTGTGTGTGTGTGTGTGGGGGTGTGTGTGTGGGTGAGTGTGTGTGGGTGAGTGTGTGTTGTGGGTGTGTGTGTGTGTGGGTGGGTGTGTGTGCGTGTGTGCAAGTAAAATAAGCATGTATGTAGGTATGTTTGTGAATAGGCACTTGTGTGTTTGAATCTGTGTAGTCTCAAATAGTGTATGTAGGCACTATTACGTATTTGTCCTGTCCGTACTGTGTTGTAACAGTTGTGTGTATCACCAATCGCTCCCGGTGAAACATTGTCTCGTCTCACTATGTACTGTGTATATGGCTGAAACGACAATAAAAACCTACTTGACTTGACTTGACTTGACTTGAGCCACAGACTAACAAAGGCTCCGTGTTCAGCTACTGACCATCAGCTCACTCTGCTTCTACTCTGACTCCACTGCTTCTACTGCAAATATCCACACGACATAGCGGATAATGACGGCCCTCTTCCTGCCTCACCCTGACTTTACAGTGACAACTCAGAGTCTACACAAGTAAACACCACAACACAGTATTAAAAAACAGCAAAACACTAAAACTCGAACATCAGATAATTCAGGTAACTACAGGAAGTGTTGATGAGTAAAACATTCAAAGTGCTGACATTTACCTTCAGACAGACAAAATCATCTGCGCCACAAACGTCAGTGAAAGTGAAAGTAAACAGTGGAGTGCAGTAATGGGAATTCATACTCTTTTCAGAGAGCCGGTTCTTATGGCTCGGGTCAGAAAAAAGAGCCGGGTCTTTTCGCTTCCAAGTGGCTCTTATTTTATTTATTTTTTGGCTGTTTAGATGAATTTATTACTAAAATAATGTAAAATCGTGTGTAAAATGAATTACTAATGTACAAAACATACATTATATCAAAAGTTTATTTATTTGCCTTATTATACTCAACATGAAACAGAGTGCTACAAAAAATACATTTTAAGTACAAAAAGAAATACTCATCTCAATTTGACAAAAAGATCCAATAACTGATTGGATGTATAATATTTGTTTACAGTGGCGGCCGGTCAATAGAGGGTGGAAGGGCGCCGCCCTCATAAAAATATTAGGAGAAGAAAATATATGACAACATAAAACAACTTTAATAAGTGTGAAACTAAACAGATATTAACAATGTTTGTTTGTGCAGTAAATATAGTTGGCTGTAAGTTCATGTCAGCAACTATGCCTGCCCGGTAAAGAGACATCCTTCCGGGTAGCGGTCGCCGACAATATAGAAGTCTATGGAAGAAGCTGAATGTTTTCCCCCTACGACGTGATTTTAGGTAGATTTTATTGGACATCAAACTTTCCCACAGGCGCATTGTCTGTGCGTCCGAACCAATGGCATTATTAGATTTATTAGATAGCCAACAAGATTGTCCAATGAGCGACTGTCGCTAGGTGTGATATCGTCAGTAGGCAACCCGAACTTAAGCCGGCAGAAGTGAGGACAGGTAATGGCAAGCTTAAAATTTATGAAAGAAAACTCTGTTGTGTCGTTACAACAAAACCCATTTTATAGGAGGTCAGATGCGAAAAGAAGAGGGTGAAAGAGCTTGGACCCGACCGTCCAGAACTACGTGTTGAACAGCAGCAAGCGGATCGGGAAGATCTTACACAAGGAGCTTCTCCCTCTCTCTGTATGACAGACAGCGTGGCTAGCTGGATGTGATGTGAGCAATGCCTTTTTTGCTTTCCTGTCTTTTATTTCAGAGTCCTGGAACTGAAAGCGTTGTGGATTGCTACAGGTGTGCGGGATTTAAAACATCTCAGCGAAAAATGTAAACGACATGAAAGTAGCCGCAGTCATTTGGATAATAGCATGAAGCTAAGTCTTTTTGGGAGACTTAGCATCGCTGAACAACTTGACAAAGGCTACAGAATTGGCATCAAGAAGCACAACGAAGAGGTGACAAAAAATCGACATATCTTATCTAGAATAATTGACTGTGTAAAATTTTGCGGTGCATTTGAGTTGGCTTTGCTTGGGCATGATGAGAGTGAAAGCTCGGATAACCCGGGGATATTCCGTGGTTTGGTGGACTTTACGGCCTCACTTGATAGTGTGCTGAGGGAGCACCTTGAGATCGCCACCGTGTTTAAGGGGACATCAAAAACAGTGCAGAACGAGCTGCTGGACTGTATGCAAAGTGTTGTGAGGGAGCACATCATCAAAGAAGCCCAGAACAGCGACTTCTTATCCATTCAGGCAGATGAGACAACGGATATAGCCACAAAGACTCAACTTGTGCTTGTGCTGCGCTACATTGATGGCTGTAATAATGTGCAGGAAAGATTTTTTGAATTCATTCCTCTACAGTCAGCAACAGCCGAGTCCATAACTACAGCATTAAAATGTCGTCTTGCTGCCATCCTTCCTGATGAACAGAAAGGTAAACTCATCTGTCAGGCATATGATGGAGCCAGTGTTATGAGGGGTGCTACTGCAGGTGTTCAGAAGCAAATACAGGATGTGTACCCAAATGCCCACTACATCCACTGCTATGCACATCAGCTCAACCTGATAATGCAACAGGCCACTTCTCACATCCCTAAAGTGAGAATTTTTTTTTCTGAACTTGGTGGATTTGCCAGTTTTTTTTCCAGATGCGGTGTGAGATGGAACTTTCTAACCGTGCCATCAATACTGTGTTTGAGCACAGAGGCTCTCATTCACTGTTTTGAGAGCATACGGGAGTTCTGGTGAGTTTGACCCCAGTACAGTCAGAGAAGCTGGAGCCTACACCAGGCTACTGGAAGATCCAGATTTTAAATTCTTCCTGCAAGTTTTCACCACATTATGCCACATGTGGACTTCCTCTATGCCAAACTGCAGAAGAGGAAGATAGATTCTGTCTACATAAATGGATGCATCCAGCAATTCCAACAAGACATACAAAATGTCAGGTAGGTAATGTAAATGTTACATTGTAGTTACTACAGTTCGATATTATTCCATTGTTATTATTTACAATTATATTAATTAATGAAAGTAACCTGCATCCCCCAGACATTCTCTCCATGCAATGGTGGGAGAGCAAAGCAGTGGCTCTCAGCAAATGAAGAAGCGTCGAGAGCTCTCAGTCCACAGGATCATGAACAGATTGCCACAGAGGTGAGTATACTGTAGAAATTAAAAAATTCAGATGAGTGAACAAAAGAAGGACAGCTGAAATGAATCACAGTATATATTTTTTCTCTGATTTTTTTTCTCTCTAGATCTGTGATACCATACTGGGACACACCAGGGCAGCTTCTCCTTCACAGACCACCTCATCAGTGCCACCTTGCTGCAGGGCGACGGTTTGTTGAGTTCAACACAGCATTCCCTGAAGCAGCACTGAACACCACCTTGAGGCCTACCCCATGCTCAATGGAAGGAAACTCAAGACAGAGCTCAGCCTTTTTTACAGCAAGGAAGAACTCAGATCCTGTTGTGGTGCTCTAGATCTCTTTCAGCTCTTCATGGACAATAACCTGTCAGAGGTATTTTCAGAGACAGTTACCCTTCTCAAAGGTAATTATTACCACACCCATGACCACTGCTGAGGCTGAGAGATGTTTTTCCACTTTGAAAAGGGTAAAACATTTTCTGAGGAACACAATGACCCAGAGAGACTGAATGCCTTGGCCACCCTCTCCATGGAAAAAAAAAAGCTGGTTACTGAAATGACCGACTTCAACCAGAGAGTCATAGAAATTTGCCAATTTGAAAGAAAGGCGGGCACAGTTTTTGTATAAGTAGTTTTGTTGTGCTGTACTGGTTATCACACAACTGTTCACCCCACTGTTCTTGTAAGAATATGTTCTTACCACTGCGCCATAGTAGTAAGGGATGAAGTATATACTAGCACTAACTTGTGTGTAAGTTTACATGTGAGGTACCTTATATTGTTTTACCTTTGTTGACCCACCCTAGTCACCTGCCCCACCCAAAATTTTTATAAACTTGTGTTTAATGTGTTTAGGTGAATTGGATAATAATGTAAAAAGACCAGTGGGGTGTCTTGCCTTGTAGACTTGAGGTTATAAAGTCACTTTGAGAGAGCCTGTCACCAAGTTCCAAGGCATTGGAGCATTGTGTGCCCCATTACACCTCTACACCTCCCAAAATGACTTTTCAAGTAAAGAAGAACATGAGATACATGAACAGTCTGTGTGTTCACTGCAGAATGTGAAAAACCTTCAGGAGCACTGAGGAAAGTTTTCACTGTTTGTTGATGCACGTCAGACACAGCTGCTCCTCAGCCTGAGCAGAGGCCAGAAGTAGAGGTGGTGAGGCTGCAGCTACCCCCCTCCAGGTGGCTGAGGTGTATTATTATTAGATTGTTGCATTACATCCCACTCTCCTGGTCCCTGTCACCCACAACAGGCCTATCCTTGTTAGTGTGAGCAGCACTCACACTAACATTGATTACACTGAGGAACAATGTTCAGGGAAATCAATTGACCTGTAGATGTTTCTTTAATTGAAGGAACTATGACACTGTGTGTCCTCTGTCCTACTCTGGCAGCTGATGCAGTCCTCATCTGCTTTGACATCAGCAGACAAGAGACAGCACTCTTAAGAAGGTGAGTGTTAGGAAGGTTCCCCAAGTTGTAGATGGAGATTCCTCCTACTCCGGTGAGCTGCTCTCTCGTGGGGTCCTGCAGAAATCCATGCTGGGTCTTTGTGCTCTACATTTATATCCTTGTTCTCCACAGGTTGTGAAGTAGGCTGCTAAATGTTAAAACACGCACACACACACACTGGGTCTGTCTTGCGATTACACTGTTTCATTGTCTGCAGGTATAGTATATATTGACAGTGTCAGCAGGCACAGGTTGGACAATTTAACCATTTGACCACTACTGTCAAAGTATTTTACATGGGGTTGAGAGATGTGGACGTGAGACATGAGACATCCATGTGTCCTGAGGAAGGAGACACTTCTCTGCAGCACATTGGTACAGTAACATTTAAGGTTCGAATGAAGTTGCCATCCTGAACTTTGCTGGAATAAAGAAGTAGGGCCCTATGATTTCCTTGATCACAGTATCATGATGGACGGAATCATGAATTGGCTGATTAAGCGGAATCTATTTTTTAACGCGGAATATCGCGAATTTGACATAATTTGAGTCCAATGCTGTTTTCGTGTGGAAGAGGAACGTGTGTCAGGGGAAAAGTGCACGGAGGAAAGCAAATCTGGGTGGCACAACAAGCCCCTTCCACAGACTAAGCCCCTCCCCTTCAAAACAACGTAAGCAATGCTTGAGCGGCTGCCTCTGGATCTGTCTTTGTCGGTGAAAAAAACTGCGAAACTCGGCGCGAACAGGTCGAGTTTCGCCTCTGTCCTGAGGCTTGGTGCTGCCGAGCAGCGCTGGACAGCACAGCTTGCCTCATTTGATTTTGAGATCAAGTATTGCTCAGGGAGGAGTAATAAAATGCTGATGCTGAAGCCACACAAGCGGCTGTTATAGCCTTGCCCTACCATACCCCTTCTGACCTCTGTGTGTTCCAGCAAGATGATCCTGTTATCCAGGAGATCTTGGCATTTTGGGAACAGAAGTGGCGTCCGAACTATGAGGAGCAAAAGCAGCTGTCACAGCCTGCTTTGGCATTGCTCTGGCAATGGGACGCTTGGTAGAGAGGGATGGAATCCGTTTTTCAGTTGTTGTTGCCTGCTTCTCTAAAACAAGAGGTTTTGACAGAGGTCCATCAGAGGCATGGCCATCAGGGTGTTGGCGAACTCTGAAGCTGCTGCGACAGCAGTGTTACTAGCCAGCTATGTCCTCCAATGTGGCACATTGGTGTCAAAGTTGTGAGAGGTGCCAGGTTGCTAAGGACAACCAACCTGCTGTCCGTAGTTTCATGGGGCATTTGCTGGCTTCTCTGAGATCCTGGTCATGAACTATACCGTGTTGGAACCCACTCAAAATGGAATTGAAAATGTCCTTGTTCTTACTTATGTTTTCAGTAAGTATACACTGGCTGTTCCTACTCGTGACCAACGAGACTCCACTGTGGCTCAGGTGTTAGTGATGGAGTGGTTCTCAAAGTTTGGGGTCCCTGCCCGTATACATTCTGACCAGGGCCGCAACTTTGAGAGCTCCCTGATCCAGCAGCTTTGTGGCCTTTATGGCATTGAGAAATCCAGCACAACTCCATACCATCCAGCTGGCAATGGTCAGTGTGAGCGGTTTAATGGTACCCTTTACAACCTGCTGCGTACCCTCCCTGTGTCCCAGGCGGCACTGGAACTCTTGCCTGCCACAGGTGCTGTATTCTTACAACTGGCAACGCCCCATCAGGCAAGTGGTGAGACCCCATTCTTCCTAATGTTTGGACAAGAGCCAAGGCTCCCAGCTGATTTTCTGTCAGGGTCTGGGTCGAGTCCCAGACCCTGTTGGTGTCCATGAGTGGATTCAGGAGCATCAGGCTCATTTACAGATAGTGTTTGAAGGCACCTGAGAGAGGTTGAGAGTCACAGCAGAATGCCGAAGAGGAATCATGACCAGCATGTCCAAGGCGCTCCACTGAAGGTGGGCCAGTTAGTATTGTTGCGAGATTTTAGTGTGAGAGGGCGCCATAAGATCCAGGATCTGTGGAGCTCTGTGGTGTACAGAAGTTCTTAAAAGCGCCTAAAAGGAGGCTCTGTGTATACCATTGCACCTACAGGTGACCACACCAAAGCCAGGCAAGAGTCCATTGGGCCGCTGTTGAAGGCCTTGGTTGGAGTTGGTTCCCCAGGTGATGCTGCCACCCCTGTTCATCTCCTCCTGACCAGCAACAGTTGGAGGACAACCTGTCATTTGATGGTGACTTGTTGGTTCTGTGGCAGCGCCTAGCCAATTAGCTGCAGCGACTCAGACCACCTCTTTGTTGGCAGCGTTATGGACAAATGCAGCCCAGACTGCATCAGGTCCTTCAGTGACCCCTGCTGCTGTGGCAGCAGGCTCAATACCTTCCCAGCTGGCTGTTCCATCAGCCATTGGCGCTGGCACCAGTGACCTGGCAGTACACGGACGGCATGGTCGATGGCTGGTCAACACTCAATGTCCATCATCTCCCGAGATCAGTCGGAGGCATTGGTCACGTTGCTGTAAATGTTCGGGGCCAGTGTCTAATGCTGTTTCTGCCGTCTTTAGGCCGTGGAGCTAGCTGTGGTATCTTGGGCTTTGGCTTATCCATCATTGGGGTGGACGATGCATTTGGCGGGGTAGATTGTAGCAGGCTAAGACGTTTCACCTTTCATCTCCCAGTGCGAGTTTGTGCTGTTTTGTTCACCTTGGTCCTGGTTGGCCTATCACCACATGAGGCACTCTATAAAAAGGTGCTGTGGCCATCTTGACCCTCTCTTGCTCCTGGCTCCGGGCTCACTTCCTGGTGCCCGCTTCCTTCTACCTTGTCGTTGCTGGTGCAGGCGGCCGAACTGCAGGCCCTACACCAGCGTGCGTGGCTCGTGGGTTCATATCCAGTGCTGCAAATTAGCTGCAGGTTGCTGCTAGCCTCCACTGTTGCCGAGTGGACCGCAGCTTCGCTTCTCTCTTCCTCAGGCGATCACACCTGAGGAAGCTGATATGTATGTGCGTCTCAGTGCGTTTGATGCAATTAACCTGCTTGTGCCTTTCATGTGTAGCTTGGTTAACTTTGTTTCCTTCTTTTTGTTAATACAGAGGACTATTTGCTGGCTGCTCTGTCCAGCGCAGAGCAAGAAATACTGCTGCTGTGCCTGTTTTGCCTGGTTTTGCCTCAACAAGGTGTTTGCTGCGCTTCACTGGTGTGGTTCCGCTGGCGCTTGGGTGCTCTGGCGTTGCTGCTGTCGGGCTGCGCAGGTGGACAACGTAATCACCCCTACCTCTGTGAGTATTGAATGTACACTTTCGTTTGCCTTGGGCCTGGACTTTTAAAAATTGAATGAATGCAATGTGGGGTTGCTCCTTATTTAATGCCCCCATTTCCTCTGTTGTATTTAGTTAGTATGGGTTTGGGGTTATTCTTTTGATTACTTTGTTTTCTTTATAGCTTTTGTTTCTATTAGATTAGGTTATTTGGTTTATTAAATATTCGGTTTAACTAGGTTCTGTGCTGATTTATTTTGTTGTTTTTTCTTTTCTTTCTTTTCTTGTGTAATTTTGATATTCTGTTATTCAATTAGCCCTGGTATTCAGTTGGATTGTTTTATTTTGTTTTCTGACTGTTTGTTTCTTTTTGTCTGTGACAACAATTTTATGTTATGCTATTGATATTCTTAGTTGCTTTGGTTAATTTGTAAGCATTGGTTTATTGTTTTTGTTAGTATTTGTATATTGGTTATTTATTTTCCTGTGTTGGGAGTGACCCCACAAATTTTACTTCCTTGTCCCCTTTTCAGTGGCTGAGAGCTGAAGGTGGTGGCGGTCAATTTTCAATTCAATTCAATTTTATTTATATAGCGCCTTCCACAATCAAAATTGTCTCAAAGCGCTTTACAGAGACTCCAGAGCCTGACCCCAGAGCAAGCACTTAAGGCGACAGTGGCAAGGAAAACTCCCTTTTAACAGGAAGAAACCTTGAGCAGAACCTGGCTCCAGATG